>CM021110.1:3794737-3927767 GCA_007115665.2 Sequoiadendron giganteum
GTAGATGGGAGGGTGATTTGCAGCTTGAAGCCGGTAGACATAGAGACTTGTTTTGCAATTCCACTATGCCCTACCAAGAAGGTCATATCAGTGACAAAATGCGAAAAGGCATTCGAGGCTTCGAAGGACAAGTTTTCGCTTATAATGGCTGAACATTGGCTGAAAACAAAGAGAAACAGCTTGCCCAGATTGGTTGGTAGAGGAGAATTCAAAGACGAGTACGGAGTGCTAATCACCCTACTCAGCAGAGTCACTGGACAAGAGGAGGGAAAATCCTTCCAGCCGTGGATGTTCTACATTATTGGCAAGATAATCAGCAGAAAAGAACGTTACGACTGGGCCTCCCTGATCAATGACACACTCCACCAACAATTCACCGGGTTTCTAGAAGAGCACCGTTTCCACATGTGTTCATACTTGGTCTACCTATAGCCTTCCAAGGCGATTTCAGAACATTAAACACTGTGGGAACCCTGGGTGTGCAAAAGGTACAAGAATACTTTCCTCACTTGGAGTTCACTCTAGCGGAAAGACATTTCAAAAGGATAAATGACCTTTTTACTATGCACACCGTGCATGAGCTAGACCATGAGATGCACGTGCGTATTTCACCAGCAGCTAAGGTAGCAATGGTGGACTGGGCGGATTGGTTCATACAATTCCCCACTTTCACCTACATACGCGTGTATGGCTATAATGGCCACCCCGCCATGATGCCACGTTACCCCTCAGATAGGGTAGTGTTCATGGAATTCCTAAGGCAATTGGCCGAGGTTCACTCTTACCTTCGCGTAAAGAAAAAGGCTACAGTGAACTTTCCTCTTCAGATGGGACTCTACAGATGCAGAACTGAAGCCGATGCAAGGTTGATAAGCCAAGAAATAGTGAGATTTAATCTCAAGTACCTCATCGACAGGAGGCCATCCTATGACCCCAGAGGCATCTTCGCAGCTCACCTTGAGCAAAGATCATCACATGAACCTTTCATGGAAGATTTTTGGGTCAACTACGAGGATGAGTTCGAAGTGAGAAGAAGGAACCATAGCAGATTCAAGCTCTCGCAGATTGCAGAATTCATGTCAGAAGACATCGAGGGCTTATTTGAGGACGAAGAAGAAGTTATTCTTTCTTCCTTCTTCACGGGTCTAGTGGATTCACAACCACTCGGCAAGGTAGACTGGTACGCGAAAGAGAGTACGTCTATTGAGGAAAGAACGGGTAGAGTAGTTCGACACAGTCAACTCTACCTGGACAGTAAAAGGACAAGGAAGGTAGTATTTCCCCGATCAGAGCCGCCAGCGGTTCAGTCTACACTACCTTCCACGTCTAGGAGGAAACCCAGACAGAAGAAGATGAGCTTTCCTCCAGAAGGAATGCGGATGTCAGGAAGCACATGGGGGAGAAAAAGAATTGCCAGCACAAGCCGGCAAGAGGTACAGGTGGAGACAGCCACCAATTTGCCTGAGACAGTTGAGACCGCTGCAACTACACAAGAACCAGTGATTGAAATAATCGCTGTAGAGATGGAAACCATTGTAGAAGAAGTTGCAGCAGAAGCGGTGCCAGTGATAGAAACAGAGCCACTAGCTTCACCACCATCATAGAGGTCACAAAGTCCTATTGATTTGGACTCGCCACCATGAGACATTGCCACGGCACAGTCTCGTTCTTCTAGCATTCAAGGGACCTATGTTCCTCCTCCCAGTGATGCTAGCCGAGATTCTATCTGGCTGGAAAGCTCGCTTGGAAGGAAGAGGGAGAGGCCTTCTTATCAGCTTGACTTCTCTGAATTCCATCATGTCCCACAAGACATGCCGGTAAAGAAGTTGAAGAAGCAGACGCACGTAGAAAAGAATGCAGAGAACGAGGTTATCATAGAGACTGCTGCCCCACCTGAAGACAAAGATATACATAATGTGAGGGTTGAGGATTTCACGCTGTCAAAGGTGAACCTTGGAAAGACCACTCGACAGGTGGAGGCAGACCTTCTTGGAATTGCCTCGGCGAGTGTCAAAGAAAGGATGACAAAAGATGGACAAGACAAAGCAGCCTTGAAGGCTGAAATCAGTCAGCTAAAGTTGTACATTTCTAGTTTGATACATGACACTCCAAACTCCTCGGCTTTGCCTCAAGGACTGTTGGATCTCCCAGCTGAAAGGAACCATCATCAGTTGATTACATACGGTAAACACTTGAGGCGTCAAGTGGATGAGTTTGTTGTCAAAGGGCGGTGTGTGTTGACAGAAGCATATCAGCTGAGAGATAGAGCACATGGACTTCGATCAGAAATCCAGAAGTCAGATATAAAGGCAGCTCAAGAGAGGCCGAGAGAGGAGGTGACAGTTGCTGATTTGCAACAAGCATATGAATCAGTTACGACCACAGAAAATAAACACCATCTCTTTGAGTGGAAAGAACAGGTGGCATACAAGGTGAGAGCCTATGATGCCAACTTTGTGGAGCTGATTGACTATAGACGCTTCGTCACCAATATTATCAACTTCACAAGAACGTTGGTAATATCCTTCCCGGAGTTAGAATATTAGCGGGAAGGAGGAGAATATGTGGAACTTGAAACCGTGCAGACACGATTCCAGGATTTCATCCGATCTTCATTCCTTGAAGATCCCAATGGCTGCAAATTAGCCAAAATTGCAGCCATGTCTGTCCAGTTAGATGAAACAGCTGCCCAATGCATAACCTATCATCAACAGCTTACGATGGGTGAAGAAATGCTCAGACGCCACATAGTCATCTTGAAGAGCATTAATTGCCCGGAGGCCGAAGAGGTCAATGATTGGATAGAGACTTTGTTAACCAGTGGTGAAGAGGTGTAAAGCCCCAAGGGAGGACGTCCTACCCTCCAAATAGCATTAATGATGACTGAAGTCAACTTGATGCCCCTTTCCAAGTTGACTCCAGATCTCCACAGATCATGCATGTCAGATCCCACTAATCTAGGATGTCTAATTGACTCCCACGATTTGTGGATCTTAGATCTCCTTTAAAGGTGGATGTCTATTTTGGAGACACATTTGTAACATAAGTTCACTTTTAGTTAGGTGTCAGTCAACTGAGGTAGACTTCCAGTTTGACTTTTGTTTAGTTTCAGTTAACTAAAGTAGATTTCCAGTTAACTGTTTGCTCACCTACTTTTAGACATAGAATAATATCTTGCTGATTGGCAAGAACTGTGTTGTACCCAAACCAAAATTTTTGCTTCATTAAGGCATTTTGCTTAAAATGGTCTAAACCTTGTAAAAGTGGGGTCAAAACTCAGTTTTTGGGCAAATAAAGTATGGGCTTTTAGTCAGTGTGATGCCAGGAAGATACTGGCAAAACTTGAAAATTTTGAAAATTAGGGTTTCTGAAGTCTATTTTTAGCCCGAAACCCTAAAAAATAAGAACTTGTCAGAATTAGTTGAAATTAATTTTGATTGGCTTATTTCACATCACGATCATAGTGGTGAAGTCAGTTTCAGTTAAAAGTCAGTTTAAGGCTGGTGGGTAGTTATAACTTTTTCAGGAGAAAAGTTAGGACCTCTGAGGTCATTAATGGTAGTTGGCCAGTACCAGGTGTTAATATCTAAGCCTGAAACTCAAAGAACACTCTACGATGAAAGATGTTGAAAATTATGCTTTTTGACGGAGGAGATTTTCAATGAGGTAAAAGTACTGTGAAATTGGCTAAGTCTGGATTGAAAATATTCTAAGTCTGGAGGTCAAAAGCGCCACTCTCAGCTAGGGGCGCCCATCATTATGGAAGTTGTATTCAACTTTTTGTGAGATTTTCTACCAAGATGATTTCTTCAGTTTCCTGATAGCTTCGCAATGAGCTAGCCAGCCAGTCCGACGGAGGAGTAAAACGCCTGAAAACGAAAATTCAATACAGAACGAGGGAAATGCAAAGTAGATGACTTTGAAGAGAAAAAGCGCCCTCGGAGGCCAGGGGCGCCCATCTTTTTGAAGATTCAGATGAAGTCGTTTGATCAAGTGACACCCAGGAAGTTTGTTTCTATTTTTGGTCTAGCTCCGCGACGCATCTGTCAAAAGGTGAATTTGAGTTGCCGAGTTGCCGCCATCAGTGGTCAAACTTGAGGTTCCAGACTTGATCAGAAACTATTCAGAAAGGACAAAAGCGCCCCTGGCCCAAGGTTTTAAGACCTTTAATGAAATCTGTTTGATGATTTCAGATACTCATCTCGTTCGTGTCACCTTCAGCTTTCCGTTCCCTGTCTCAGCCGGTTCAGAAGATGTCTTGGCAATCCGCAGTCGGAAGTTGAGTAATTTTTGCCAGTTGAAGTAATGGATGACATTGGTTGGGAAAAGCGCCCCTGGAGGCCAGGGGCGCCCATGATTTAGGAAGGTTAAATGATGTTTTTATACAAAGTGTTCATCAGGAGCCTTTGCTCAGAATTCAGTCTGCTCCGCAGTGAGCCAGTCAGCGTGTTCTGAAGTTTTGTCAAATACCGGGAAACGTCAAGTGAAATATGGTCAAGTTATCGGTGAAAATGATGAAAATGCCTGAAAATATTCTAACACTGAGGTCAAAAGCGCCCCTGGAGGCCAGGGGTGCCCATCTTTTTGAAGCCTCAGATGGTTGAATTTTGAATTGCCACCTCAAGGAATCTTCTTGTCAGATTTGGTCCTGCTCTTCATCGAGATTGTCAGCCAGTTGATCCGACGTGACAGTCAACCAGAATCAGTGATCGAACATGAGCTTCGTTTGAGGTTTTAGATTCTAAATTTTCAGAAAATGTCTAAGGAAGGAAGGATGCCTAAAGTCAAAGGTTGACTTTTTTGAAATTCAAAAGTAGAAGTGCGCATGAAGAGAGTTTTCAATTTACCAAATTTAGATCTTCAGTTAAACTCTTTGCATGTCGACTTCTATTTTACCTATTTTTAGTCATAACTGGCAAACAATTAGTTTGCATGCATTAGTTAACTGAGTCTTTCAAGGTGGCGCCCTAATTTGGGGTTGTTCTACATCCAGTTAACTGAGTTTGAAGCCAAATATAGGCCATGCGTGAGTTTTGAAGCACCAATTGTACTTCAAGCGCCATTTCCAATGCTTGGCATGCATTTCACACGCCTTAGAAGATATTTTGCTATATATTTTGCTAATGGCGTCCATTATTCTTCATCAGAGTTGACAAGAAACATCTTTCTTGAGCATAAAATTGATCTGCAGGTGCTACAGGTGTCAGATTTCAGTATTCTTCGTAGCTACAGATTCAGATTGTTCAAGGGAAGATTATTTCAGACTTGGTTTCTATTTTGCAAGCAGGTGTTATCAATTCTACTTCAAGCATAGGCGAATTTTTACAGAAGAAGAGAGAAAACAAAAAATAAAACTTCTATTCTTCTGTCTTACTTTCTTCTATTCTCGTCTTAGGTTTTCTTCGCATGTCAAAGAAAGCGACAGATTTTTCAGAAAAGCATCATCTGGGTTTGAATATTTCAGCATCAACAACAATACCCATGTCTTAGATTATTTTGTGAAAATTGCCCCGCTGCCTCTTTTCTAGCAGCACTGTGCTTTTTTCCAGAATTCTCTTTGCATGTGGGCCTAAATCACGTTTTTTCGCAAATCTGTTGATCTGGGTTGTTTTAGGATCCATTTCTACACAAAACCCATGTTCCAGATTTTCGCAGGAAAAATTGCCCCCAGTGCCCCTAACTGCCAGTTCAAATCTCAACCTAACACCTTTTGCATGCAAGCCTAAATCCCATTTTTTCGAAATACTGACATTCTGCGTTGCATTAGAATTTGATTCTGCACAAAACCCATATCTTAGAATTTGTTCGAAAAATTGACTTCCCCTTGCTATTTTTAGCCTATCCTCGAGTTTTTTCAGTTTTTCCAAAGTTGTCCAAACATACCCGACTTTACAGTCAAAAGTCTAGTTTTTCAGAATGCAGTATAATCCCATAGATTATAAGGCCAAACAGGTCTTTCTTCATAACTTTCTGAAAACTACCGATACCGACTTAAGCCATGTTTTTCCCATCGTCAATCTGAACTCATTGGAGGGTATCAGCAGTACTACAATCAAAAATCTTGAACGTTCAGGGATACTTGCAGCGGCGTCCATTGCTATCTCAGTCTTTGATCTTGAGTTCGTACTTGCTTGTGTCAAGCATTATGACTCGTCTACTAGACAAATCAGATCGACAGATGGAAGGATTATTTGTAGCCTTAAGCCGAGGGATGTAGAAAAATGTTTTTCTATTCCTCCACGTTCAGATCATTTCGCTGTATCCATTTCAGATTGTGACAGAATATGGGAGGAGGACAAGGATAGATCACAGAAGAAAGTAGCTCAACGGTGGTTGAAAATTTAGAAAACCAACATGCCAAGGAAGATTGCACGTGGGGATTTCAAGGACGAGATTGCTATTTTGATAACTTTCCTTAACCGGTTAGCAGGTTCTGAAGACGCAAGTGTTTTCCGAACATGGATGTTCTACCTCATCTCACGAGTTATTGATAAAGAAAAAACATTTGACTGGGCCATGTTTATCAGCGAGTGTCTTCACCAACAGATTACAGAGTTCCTAAAGATTCACGAATTCCATATGGTAACTTTTTTGGTTTACTTAGTTGCATTTCAAGGCAGCTTTAAATTATTAAAGACCGATGGAGTTCTGGGTGTTCAGCGAGTGTATGAATACTACCCTCAGTTGGAGTTTTCGAAAGCTGAACAGGACTTTACAGCAATGAATGATCACTTTCTTATGAGAACAGTCAGAAATTTAGATAACGAGATGCATGTGAGGATTTCTACAGAGGCACAATCAGCAATGGAGAGTTGGGCAGATTGGTTTATCCAATTTCCTACTTTCACATATATTCGTGTATATGGATATACAGGAGAGCCTCTGATGCTACCGAGGTACCCATCGGATAAGGTTCTTTTCATGGAGTTCATGAGACAGGCACATGAGGTTCACACTTTTCTTCGCAATCGACATAAGCCAGCTTTCACCTTTCCGTTTGAGTTAGGTATTTACAAATGCAAAACAGCTGCTGATTGCAAGTTAATGGCACACGAGTTAGAGAAACTTCAGCTTGGGTGTTTTCCTCAGAAGCGTGCCTATGATCCGTTGGGTCATTATTCAGCAAGGTTGGAGCGAAATGTTTCACATTCGGCAGCGCTTGAGGACTTTTGGGTCAATTGTGAGGATGAATTTGAGGTGCGCCGTCGTCATTATTGTAGGCTTACTGTTCCACAGATTGCTGATTTCTTATCAGAGGATGTGGAAGGTTTGTCTGATGATGATGGCGAGATACTACTTCATTCATTCATTAGAGACCAAGTTGCTCGCCAGCCACTTCGCCAACCTGATTGGTATGTTCCATTGAACACTTCAGTGAAAGACTTATCCAGGTCTGTTATCAAAACCACCATGTACTTCCTTGAGAGTAAGCGGAAGCGAAGGGTGATCCCAGTTACAGAGCCGCCAGCAGTGGTAGTTTCTTCTTTACCTTCTACTTCTAGAGTTAAACCTCGAGTCAAGGTTACTATGAGGCCGCCTGAAGGGGTTAAGATGGGAATTAATACAAAAGCAAAAAGCATCACCAAAAGGAATCAGGTTGAGAAGGAGCCAACACTTCCAGTTACAGAGACAGTACTTCTAGAGCCAGTTATTTCATCGGAACCAGTTATTCAGACTGAGGCCGGGTTGTCATCTCCAGGTTCACCTTTTTCAGCGCACTCATCTCCCATAGATATTGATTCGTTGCCTGAGATTTCGATACATGAGACCTGCATACCAGTGGATTTGCCAGCAGCTAATACAGTAGAAACGACTCCACCTCGAGAGGATAGTATTCCTTATTCATCTTGGCTCGAGAAGTCATTGGAGAGGGAGAGGCGTATGCCTTCATATAATCTTGATTTATCTGAGTTTGGTGAGCCCTATCAGAACAGGTTCAATAAGAGGGCCAGAAAGCAGATAAATATTGAGAAGAATCTTGAGGCAGAGATCGTCATAGAGGTTGCTACTCCTCCAAAAGACAAATACTTGGATGAAGTTGATGTTGGTGATTTTACCTTCGTCAAAACTAATCTGGGTAAGAATACTCGACACACCGACGTGAATCTATTCAGAGTCGTCGCGAGTAATCTAGAGGAGCGCGTCATGAAAGATGGTGAGGATAAGGCAGTTCTCAAGGCTGAAATCAGACAACTTCGCAGGTACATCTCGGGTTTGCTTCATGGCAACGAGGGGCAAGCACCTTTACTTCCACAACTTCAAGAAACCGCCGCAAAACAACAAAAGATTCAACACTTGGTTAATCGAGGAAAGCTACTGGATACCTGGATTGAAGACTTTATCATTGCTGGTCGACACCTCCTCATCGAGCTATATCAGTTGAGGGTTGACGCACATAGTCTTCGCCAGAGAATTCAGGAGCTCGAGATTTGCATAGCCGAGCGTAAGCCGAAGGACCTAATTTTGATATAACAGCTTGCAGGAATCTATGACGCCATTGAAGTAGATGGAGATCAGAAGAAGGTCTTCACTTGGAGAGAATTGTATCTTTGCAGGGTGGAGACATATGACAGGATGTCTGCTAAGATGAGCATGATTCAGGAAAAGGTTGTTGCAGTTCTTCGTTTCATCAGCGAGTACATCACTCAGATCCCATGTCATTATCGACATGAGGATGGTACTTACGCCGAGTTAGAGGCAGTTCAAGCTGAGTTCGAAGAGTTAGTTCGTGATAACCTATGTGGAGGGCCAGAGGCATCCAAGATGGAGGAGTTTACAATGCTGACTATCAGTTTCAAAAAGGTGACCACAGAGGTTAGAGATAGTCAGAGGGAGATCCGAGATGGAGACAAAGAGTTGGACAAGCAGTTAATCATCGTGGACAGCGTCAAAGTGCCAGATGATGATACTATTGATAAATTCCTGGAGGAGATGATAAACTTGGAGTAGATTTTCAGTTAGATCATGCAGTTGTTTACAATGATGAGTCATCAGAAGTAGTTAACTCGAGGCTTCTTTCCGAGTTAACTTGCTGTTATACATTGCATGCATGTCTTTCTTGGAAACATCTACATATACTTGGAGATTAGATTAGATCTTTCAGTCAACTGATGATAGCATTCCAGTTGACTTGCTTTCAATAAGGACGTGCATGTTGCACCTTGTCCATTTAGATTAGATGTTTCAGTTAACTGATGATAGTTTCCCAGTTAACTGTATAGTTTCATTCAATTAGGGTTTAGGAATAAGATCTTGCATGCATTGCAAGACTTTAGTTGACTCAAGGTGATTTTAGGGTTGCCTACACCTTGAAGTCTATAAATAGGAGCTTTAAGCTCATTTGTAATTTAACTTTTGCTTGATAGCATACATGCTGCGCCTACCTTGCCTGTAGTATTGCTATTATTGTATCTGTTCAAAGAGTAATTGCTGTTATAATAAATTGTTGCGCCTACCTTGCCTTCATGTTATTGTCATGGTGTTTATTCGACCTTAGTTAAATGGGGTTGCTGGTTTGATCGTTATTGCATGCGTGTTGCGTCTATACAATCTACTGTCCCAGTTGCTTACCTTTTGTTTTGTTTATTATAAGCCTATTCAGAAGAGCAAATAGTTGCGCCTACCTTGCCTTCATGTTGCGAAACTGTACTCAAAGCTTATCGTATGATGTGTGTTATAGTAGACTCATTCAGCCAAGCAGATAGTTGCGCCTACCTTGCCTTCATGTTGTAAAGTTGTACCAGGTTTACCGTTCATTTGTTTGTTTTAATAAACTTCTTCCCGGATTAGCAAATAGTTGCGCCTACCTTGCCTTCATGTTGTGAGCCCGCACCTGGAGTTTATCGTACAATACATTCCTGCTCCATTTCCTCATGCTCTGTTTCTTGAGGAAATTGGATAGATATTAAAGAAGTTAGCTTAGTTGTAGTTACATGATCTGCGAAACCAGAAAATACTTAGCTGCAACGTTCTAGGTTTTCTTAACCTTGTGCCTCTACCAGCTGAGAACAAAAAGATAGGACATTAGTTTAGTTTTCTATTTTCATGCATTCCAGCACAACGAGGGAGCTTCCCCTCCTAATTTGAAGAGCACTCATTACGTAGTGTGCATAGTTGTCCGTACAAACTCACACTCGAGAGGTGTTAGTTCTTACGCCAACAGTTTTCTGGTGCCCACCGTGGGGCGCTAGGCAAAAAAAATTCAACGGGTATGACCATTTGGCGTCCTACTGCTCCAGTTCAACAACCAGGACTTATTTCGGCTGCCTTACAGCCGAACTTTGTGCTAATTCAAGGCGAGCAGTCAGACATCATCAGTAGCTTGCGAAGTTTTATCTTTGAAAATCATACATCTACTACTCAGTGGAGAAACGCAGCTACTACTCTGGATAAAGAAGAAGAAAAGGCAGATCTTGCAGCAGGAAGACCAGTTTTGCCACCACCCGCGTGGGAATAAAGCAACCTGGCTTACCAAGTTTACTACAGAAGGAGGCGCAATCCTCCCATTCAAGAAGAGCCGCACTTTGAGGAGGTTCCTGAGCATTTTCTAGAAGGATTAGAAGAAGAATCTCCAGCCCCACCTGTCATAATGGGCGACAACGACAACAACAACAACAATGGCAACGATCGGAACGGAAGGAACATGAGATGTCCAACCCCACTACCTTGGGGCAATAACATCGGACCGTTGGCCTTACAAGGACATCATGAGCTGCCTAAGGGATCACGAAAGCACTTTCCTCGATTCTATGGCGATGGATCTAAGCATCCAGATGAACACATATCAGCATTCACAGCGGCTTGTTCTGTTTTGCATGTTCCACATGAAGACATAGCTGTTCGTCTCTTTGTTGAGACCCTGGAAAGCAATGCATCAGACTGGTTTCATAATCTTGAACCTGGTCTTATCACAAGTTGGGCAGTCATGAGTGAGAAATTCTTGGCAAGGTTCAAGCCTGCCGAGGATAATCACCAATTATTTGCACAGCTCTCAAACTCAAAGATGGAGCCTACTGAACCAATGAGGGAATTCATAGCAAGGTTTAACCGCCTTGTTACACCTTTTGCCCATACACTAAATCCATCTGATGAGATTTTGATGAGTAGCTTCATCAATGCACTACCGTCAGAAATAGCCTTTCTCTTAAAGGGAAGTGAAGAAGTAGATCTACAACTCACTCAAGAGGAAGCTATCAAAATCGAAGATAATATGATTACGACGGGCAAGATGAGGAATGATTCAATCAGACCGCTTGTTCAAGCGTCTGCTGATCCGCTACTTCAGAAAGTAGCAAACGAGGTGACAATTCTCAAGAGGCAATCACCCGCACAAGGGCAGCAAGCACTGCCTACACAACAGTCATATCAACCGCCATATCAACCTCAACAGCCGTACCAGCCGAAGAGGAATAACTTTCAGCCTTTCAACAACTACAAATCAAAGTTTCCGCAAGGACAACAAAGACCGCATGTTGAAGCTAAGAAGTCTATAGCTTATTGCACTTTCCATGATACAGTTGAACACACCGGATCTACATGTCCGGAAAATCAAAGAATGAGTCAACTCATGGGATTTGCTGAGGCTACTCCTAGTTCAAGTTTCGTACCTTCACCAACTACAAATGTTGTCTCACCACAAACAGATAACTTTGATGGCGACTCCGCAACGGGATATTTTGATAGAGAACCCGTTAATAAACAAGAAGAAGAAGAAGAAGCCGATACTCTCTTGCAGTCAATCATGAGAATAT
Organism: Sequoiadendron giganteum; assembly: GCA_007115665.2. NCBI lineage: Eukaryota > Viridiplantae > Streptophyta > Pinopsida > Cupressales > Cupressaceae > Sequoiadendron > Sequoiadendron giganteum. The sequence continues at coordinate 3,806,488 of CM021110.1, forward strand.
CTCATCACCTATGTTTACACGTGCACAACACTTCAAAGCACAGAAAGAAGAAGAGGAAAAGCGGAAGTCTGATGAAAAAGGAAAGGAAGTGGCTTCCACTTCCAATCAAAGGTCTTCACAAGTAAACACCGTGCCGGCTGTTCAGGATCCATCCTGAACTAACTTCGACATTGTGTCTTCCATGGTGAAGACGAAGGTACAAATTTCACAACTGGAGTATCTTCAGGATCATCCAGAGCAATTGGAAAGAATCCTCAAGGTGGTAAAGAAGAAGGTTGTAATTCAGCCTACATTACTTGAATCCTCTGTTCCAGCAGAAGACAAGCCAAAGCCATTCTATATATCTTTGTATATAGGAGGTTTTAAACTCAACAATTGCATCATAGATAGCGGAGCGTCGGACAACGTTATGCCTTTACAAATCATGAACGTGTTGGGACTTTCGTGCACCGAAACCAAGGAAAAGTGTTATTCACTTGAATCAAAGCCGGTGTTGTTGGTTGGTCAACTAAAAGATGCGCAAGTAAGGCTAGCATCTTGTCCAGAAAAGAAGATTATGATGACTATCTTGATTGCTGACATTCCTACAAGTTACGGGATGTTGCTCAGCAGGAGTTTTTGCAAGGATCTTGGAGGAGAAATTCAGTTGGATTGGTCGTTCACAACAATTCCATTGAAGAATGGAACATTCAAGTTGGAGCCTGAGGTGAAATCAAAATTTACGGTGGTTAAGTCCCAGTTTCCAGATGCACAAGTGTTATATCAAGACACGGGACCGGGGACATATGCTATGATATCTGATGTCAATGAAGATTGTCAAAATTTTGCACTTTCCACGACTACATCACATGAACAATCAAAGATGTGGAGGATGCAGTTTGATGGCAGTTGTTCAACATCAGGATCAGGAGCGGGAGTAGTAATCATCTCTCCCGAAGGTTGCTTATATCCATTCGCATATAGGTTGCAATTTGATTGTACCAATAATACTGCAGAGTACGAGGCACTTTTATTGGGTCTCAAAAATGCGAAGGATATGGGGATCAAATTACTTAGAGTTGAAGGAGATGCAGAGCTCATTGTCAAGCAAGTCAGGGAGCAGTTTCAAGTTAGAAAGAATCGCCTTCAATCCTATAGACAGAGGGTGTGGAATGCCATCGACTGGTTCGATGCTTTTGACATCCAATATATTCCAAGAACAGACAATAGCAGAGCTGATGCCCTTGCAATGTCAGCCGCTCTTTTCATGCCGCATTCTGATTTTCGTCAGAATTCTTTTGCTATTGAGCTGATCTACAGGCCAGCTGTACCAGATAATGCAGACAACTGGCAAGTCTTTGATGACGATGATGATATCAAAGAGTTTCTTGTTATGGGAGACAACTACAAAGAATTGTTCTTTGAAGGGAATCCTATTCCTTTCAAAGAGTCAATTGTTGAAGACTCTGAAGCTACAGAATCCGGAATCATACAACTGAAAGGAAATCAGATTCCTAAGGGTTTCGTATCTTTAGAGGATATTTTTGACCGGCATGACCGTTTCATCCAAAATCAAAAGATGTCAGGTGTTAATACTTCTGCTGAACATTTCCAAGTGAACATCGGCACCGAAGACAAACCTCGGTTTGTGAATCTAGGCAAGTGTTGTACTACAGAAGAAGCTGAGAAATTTACCGCCTTGTTCAAACAATACAAGGATGTATTTGCCTGGTCATATGAAGACTTGAAGGTCTTCACACCCATAGAATTGTCACATACAATTCCTCTGAAGTCTGATGTTAAGCCTTTTAGGCAAAAACAAAGACATTACAATCCGCGGATTCAAGATACTATCTACGCGGAAATTCAGAAGATGGTGGATGCAAAGATAATTTATCCAATCCATCACTCCACCTGGGTGTCTAACATTGTTCCTGTGCGCAAAAAGAACGGAGAAATCAGAATTTGCGTGGATTTCAGGAACTTGAATTTGTCGTCCTTGAAGGACAATTATCCCTTACCGATCATGGAGCATACGTTGTAGACAGTCACCAGATCGGAGATGCTATCACTTCTTGATGGTTTTTCCGGTTACAATCAGATTGCAGTGGCCGAGGAAGAGCAGATCAAAACAGCTTTCACCACGCCGTGGGGAACGTTTGCTTATGAGAGGATGCCTTTCGGCCTTATCAACGCCGGTGCTACTTTTCAAAGAGCCATGGATTTGGCGTTTGGGGATCTAAAAATAAAATAATAGTAGTTTATCTAGATGACTTGACGGTTTTCTCAGATAAACGAAGCGATCACTTTTTGCACCTCGCAAAAGTTTTCGAAAGATGCAGGCATCATAGAATTTCATTGAATCCTAAGAAGACCATCTTCGCGGTAACGGAGGGCAAGTTACTTGGCCACATCGTTTCCAAGGAGGGAACTAAAATTGACCCAAATCGGGTGGATTCAATCAAGAGCCTGTCTCTTCCTACAAGTAAGAAACAAGTGCATTCTTTCTTCGGTAAAGTCAACTTTATCCGAAGGTTTGTACCAGATTTTTCGGAGCTGACGAAGGAAATCTCAGCCATGATGAAAAAGACGTCCAATTTCATATGGACAGAAGAAGGTAGACAAGCCTTCATCAAAATCAAGGAAGCTATTGCTACCGCACCAACGTTGGTTCGTCCTGACTTTCAGAAGGATTTCATCCTTTACTGTTATGCGTCGGAGCACACGTTGTCTGCAATATTGACTCAGAAGCTCAGTGAAGAAGGAGAATCTCCTATCGCATTCATGAGTACCAGTTTTAAAGATTGTGAATCGCGCTATTCTCAAATTGAGAAGAATGCGTATGCTGTCGTTAGAGCTGTCAAAAATTTCAGGTTCTATATCTTGAATTCACATACTACGGTGTTTGTCACCGATCCAGCAGTAAAAGGTGTGCTGACTCAATAGGAGATGGGCACGAAAATAGGAAACTGGATCGCGAGAGTTCAAGAGTATGATCTGGAAATCAAGCCAACCAAGCTCGTTCGCGGGCAAGGTCTTTGTCGATTATTGGCAGAAGATGGTGATGAAAAGAAGAAAAGCAATAGTGGAACTGAACCTGAACCAGAAGAGGACCTTCCTTTGGTCCTATTAGTTGATTCTGCGGAAGAATGGTACACAGCCTTGTGGTATTATTCAACTTATGGAGAATGTCCACGTCACATGGACAAACAGCAGAAGAGAACATTGAAGTTGAAAGCACAAAATTTTGTGCTTGTCAATAACGTTCTGTACAAGTGTGGCCTTGACGGAACTTTCCTTTTATGCGTCGGCAGAGACCAGCAACAGAGATTGTTGGATGCTTTTCACAATCAAGCGTGCGGTGGTCACTTCTCATCGAGGGTTACTGCATTCAAGATCCTACGAGCACGGTTCTATTGGCCAACCATGTTTCGTGACGCATATGAATGGGTGTATAGATGTCAGTCTTGTCAGCAGTTTGCTGGTAAAGTCAGATTGGCGGCTATTCCACTCAGGCCAGTTATCATTGATGCCCCATTTCAGCAATGGGGTATTGATTTCATAGGTCCCATCAACCCACATTCCAGTAAGGGGCATATTTATGTCCTTACAGCAATAGATTATTTCAGAAAATGGGTTGAAGCGGTTCCTACCAAGCGAGCTACTTCAAAAGTTGTTTGTAACTTTTTAAAGGAAAACATCATTTTGCGCTTCGGAGTGCCTCGCAAAATTGTGGCTGACAATGCAACAAGTTTCTCGTCAGAGGAGATACTTAATTTTTGTTTTGATCATGGCATCACGCTGTCACACTCATCAGATTATTACCCTCAAGGTAATGGACAGGCCGAGTCATCAAATAAGAACATAGTCACAATTGTGCGCAAGCTAGTTGACGCAAATCAGAAAGCTTGGCACAGGAAAATATATGATGCTCTTTGGGCTGATAGAATCACTCCCAAACGAGCCATCGGCACTTCGCCTTTTATACTTTTGTATGGTACAGAAGCAATGTTACCCATTACATTGGAGTTGTCCGCCTTGCAGTTGGCATCTACAGTGGATGATGAAGAATTCAAAGATCTGATCGAAAGAAGGATTTTGTACCTGATGAAGCTAGAGGAAGAAAGGGTAGAGGTTGTCGATAGGATTAGTTAGCATCAAGAGCGAGTGAAGAAGATTTTTGATAAGAAAGCTCGTCCACGAGATTTCGAGATCGGAGATCAAGTCCTATTATGGGACAAAAGACATGAACCTAAAGGAATGCATGGCAAATTTGATTCCTTATGGTTAGGACCCTTCCAGATACATGAATCAAGGGGAGAGAACACATACATTCTCTCACATCAAGATGGAAGGCTTTTCCCGCTACCTTACAACGGGCAATATCTCAAGCACTTCAACCCTCCGGGGGAGGAGTAATTTTTTGTAAGTTTTATAAATACTTTTTATGCTTTATCGTAATGTCGTATTGTGTTTCCACGTTCAGTGATGTTTTGTCGTGTTTTAGGTGATTAAAATAGGTAGTCTTGTTGTAGGTGATTAGGATAAGTCCAAGTGTATTAGGTGATTAGGAAAGAAAGTCTTGACTCCAATGCCCAATGTTAAAGTCACTGGTCTGCGAAACACAGAGATTCCTGAATTCTCCTATGCCGTAAGTATCCGACATGGTCACTAGACGGAGCCTAATGTTGTACCCAAACCGAAATTTTTGCTTCATAAGGCATTTTCCTTAAAATGGTCTAAACCTTGTAAAAATGGGGTCAAAACTCAGTTTTTGGGCAAATAAAGTATGGGCTTTTAGTCAGTGTGATGCCAGGAAGATACTGGCAAAATTTGAAAATTTTGAAAATTAGGGTTTCTGAAGTCTATTTTTAGCCCGAAACCCTAAAAAATAAGAACTTGTCAGAATTGGCTAAAATTAATTTTGATTGGCTTATTTCACATCACGATCACAGTGGTGAAGTCAGTTTCAGTTAAAAGTCAGTTTAAGGCTGGTGGGTAGTTATAACTTTTTCAGGAGAAAAGTTAGGACCTCTGAGGTCATTAATGGCAGTTGGCCAGTACCAGGTGTTAATATCTAAGCCTGAAACTCAAAGAAGAACACTCTACGATGAAAGATGTTGAAAATTATGCTTTTTGACGGAGGAGATTTTCAACGAGGTAAAAGTACTGTGAAATTGGCTAAGTCTGGATTGAAAATATTCTAAGTCTGGAGGTCAAAAGCGCCACTTTCAGCTAGGGGCGCCCATCATTATGGAAGCTGTATTCAACTTTTTGTGAGATTTTCTACCAAGATGATTTCTTCAGTTTCCTTGATAGCTTCCGACGGAGGAGTAAAACGCCTGAAAACGAAAATTCAATACAGAACGAGGGAAATGCAAAGTAGATGACTTTGAAGAGAAAAAGCGCCCCTGGAGGCCAAGGGCGCCCATCTTTTGGAAGATTCAGATGAAGTCGTTTGATCAAGTGACACCCAGGAAGTTTGTTTCTATTTTTGGTCCAGCTCTGCGACGCATCTGTCAGCAGGTGAATCTGAGTTGCCGAGTTGCTGCCTCAGTGGTCAAACTTGAGGTTCCAGACTTGATCAGAAACTATTCAGAAAGGACAAAAGCGCCCCTGGCCCAAGGTTTTAAGACCTTTAATGAAATCTGTTTGATGATTTCAGATACTCATCTCCTTCGTGTCAGCTTCAGCTTTCCGTTCCCTGTCTCAGCCGGTTCAGAAGATGTCTTGGCAATCCGCAGTCGGAAGTTGAGTAATTTTTGCCAGTTGAAGTAATGGATCACATTGGTTGGGAAAAGCGCCCCTGGCCCATGATTTAGGAAGGTTTAAAGATGTTTTTATACAAAGTGTTCATCAGGAGCCTTTGCTCAGAATTCAGTCTGCTCTGTAGTGAGCCAGTCGGCATGTTCTAAAGTTTTGTCAAATACCGGGAAACGTCAAGTGAAATATGGTCAAGCTATCAGTGAAAATGATGAAAATGCCTGAAAATATTCTAACACTGAGGTCAAAAGCGCCCTTGGCCTCTTTTTGAAACCTTAGATGGTTGAATTTTGAATTGCCACCTCAAGGAATCTTCTTGTCAGATTTGGTCCTGCTCTTCATCGAGATTGTCAGCCAGTTGATCCGACGTGACAGTCAACCAGAATCAGTGATCGAACATGAGCTTCGTTTGAGGTTTTAGATTCTAAATTTTTAGAAAATGTTTAAGTAAGGAAGGACGCCTAAAGTCAAATGTTGACTTTTTTGAAATTCAAAAGTAGAAGTGCGCATGCAGAGAGTTTTCAGTTTGCCAAATTTTGATCTTCAGTTAAACTCTTTGCAAGTCGACTTCTATTTTACCTATTTTTAGTCATAACTGGCAAAAACTAGTTTGCATGCATTAGTTGACTGAGTCTTTCAAGGTGGCGCCCTAATTTGGGGTTGTTCTACATCCAGTTAACTGAGTTTGAAGCCAAATATAGGCCTTGCGTGAGTTTTGAAGCACCAGTTGTACTTCAAGCGCCATTTCCAATGCTTGACATGCATTTCACACGCCTTAGAAGATATTTTGCTATATATTTTGCTAATGGCGTCCATTATTCTTCATCAGAGTTGACAAGAAACATCTTTCTTGAGCATAAAATTGATCTGCAGGTGCTACAGGTGTCAGATTTCAGTATTCTTCGTAGCTACAGATTCAGATTGTTCAAGGGAAGATTATTTCAGACTTGGTTTCTATTTTGCATGCAGGTGTTATCAGTTCTACTTCAAGCATAGGCGAATTTTTACAGAAGAAGAGAGAAAACAAAAAATAAAACTTCTATTCTTCTGTCTTACTTTCTTCTATTCTCGTCTTAGGTTTTCTTCGCATGTCAAAGAAAACGGCAGATTTTTCAGAAAAGCATCATCTGGGTTCGAGTATTTCAGCATCAACAACAATACCCATGTCTTAGATTATTTTGTGAAAATTGCCCCGCTGCCTCTTTTCTAGAAGCACTGTGCTTTTTTCCAGAATTCTCTTTGCATGTGGGCCTAAATCACGTTTTTTCGCAAATCTGTTGATCTGGGTTGTTTTAGGATCCATTTCTACACAAAACCCATGTTCCAGATTTTCGTGGGAAAAATTGCCCCCAGTGCCCCTAACTGCCAGTTCAAATCTCAACCGAAAACCTTTTGCATGCAAGCCTAAATCCCATTTTTTCGAAATTCTGACATTTTGGGTTGCATTAGAATTTGATTCTGCACAAAACCCATATCTTAGAATTTGTTCGAAAAAATTCACTTCCCCTTGCTATTTTTAGCCTATCCTCGAGTTTTTTCAGTTTTTCCAAAGTTGTCCAAACATACCCGACTTTACAGTCAAAAGTCTAGTTTTTCAGAATGCAGTATAATCCCATAGATTATAAGGCCAAACAGGTCTTTCTTCATAACTTTCTGAAAACTACCGATACCGACTTAAGTCATGTTTTTCCCATCGTCAATCTGAACTCATTGGAGGGTATCAGCAGTACTACAATCAAAAATCTTGAACGTTCAGGGATATTTGCAGCGGCGTCCATTCCTATCTCAGTCTTTGATCTTGAGTTCGTACTTGCTTGTGTCAAGCATTATGACTCGTCTACTAGACAAATCAGATCGACAGATGGAAGGATTATTTGTAGCCTGAAGCCGAGGGATGTAGAAAAATGTTTTTCTATTCCTCCACGTTAAGATCATTTCGCCGTATCCATTTCAGATTATGACAGAATATGAGAGGAAGACAAGGATAGATCACAGAAGAAAGTAGCTCAACGGTGGTTGAAAATTCAGAAAACCAACATGCCAAGGAAGATTGCACGTGGGGATTTCAAGGACGAGATTGCTATTTTGATAATTTTCCTTAACCGGTTAGCAGGTTCTGAAGATGCAAGTGTTTTCCGAACATGGATGTTCTACCTCATCTCACGAGTTATTGATAAAAAATAAACATTTGACTGGGCCATGTTTATCAGCGAGTGTCTTCACCAGCAGATTACAGAATTCCTAAAGATTCACGAATTCCATATGGTAACTTTTCTGGTTTACTTAGTTGCATTTCAAGGCAGCTTTAAATTATTAAAGACCGATGGAGTTCTGGGTGTTCAGCGAGTGTACGAATACTACCCTCAGTTGGAGTTTTCGAAAGCTGAACAGGACTTTACAGCAGTGAATGATCACTTTCTTATGAGAACAGTCAGAAATTTAGATAACGAGATGCATGTGAGGATTTCTACAGAGGCACAATCAGCAATGGAGAGTTGGGCAGATTGGTTTATCCAATTTCCTACTTTCACATATATTCGTGTATATGGATATACAGGAGAGCCTCTGATGCTACCGAGGTACCCATCGGATAAGGTTCTTTTCATGGAGTTCATGAGACAGGCACATGAGGTTCACACTTTTCTTCGCAATCGACATAAGCCAGCTTTCACCTTTCCGTTTGAGTTAGGTATTTACAAATGCAAAACAGCTGCTGATTGCAAGTTAATGGCACACGAGTTAGAGAAACTTCAGCTTGGGTGTTTTCCTCAGAAGCGTGCCTATGATCCGTTGGGTCATTATTCAGCAAGGTTGGAGCGAAATGTTTCACATTCGGCAGCGCTTGAGGACTTTTGGGTCAATTGTGAGGATGAATTTGAGGTGCGCCGTCGTCATTATTGTAGGCTTACTGTTCCACAGATTGCTGATTTCTTCTCAGAGGATGTGGAAGGTTTGTCTGATGATGATGGCGAGATACTACTTCATTCATTCATTAGAGACCAAGTTGCTCGCCAGCCACTTCGCCAACCTGATTGGTATGTTCCATTGAACACTTCAGTGAAAGACTTATCTAGGTCTGTTATCAAAACCACCATGTACTTCCTTGAGAGTAAGCGGAAGCGAAGGGTGATCCCAGTTACAGAGCCGCCAGCAGTGGTAGTTTCTTCTTTACCTTCTACTTCTAGAGCTAAACCTCGAGTCAAGGTTACTATGAGGCCGCCTGAAGGGGTTAAGATGGGAATTAATTCAAAAGGAAAAAGCATCACCAAAAGGAAACAGGTTGAGAAGGAGCCAACACTTCCAGTTACAGAGACAGTACTTCTAGAGCCAGTTATTTCATCGGAACCAGTTATTCAGACTGAGGCCGGGTTGTCATCTCCAGGTTCACCTTTTTCAGTGCACTCATCTCCCATAGATATTGATTCGGAGCCTGAGATTTCGATACATGAGACCTGCATACCAGTGGATTTGCCAGCAGCTAATACAGTAGAAACGACTCCACCTCGAGAGGACAGTATTCCTTATTCATCTTGGCTCGAGAAGTCATTGGAGAGGGAGAGGCGTATGCCTTCATATAATCTTGATTTATCTGAGTTTGGTGAGCCCTATCAGAACAGGTTGAATAAGAGGGCCAGAAAGCAGATAAATATTGAGAAGAATCTTGAGGCAGAGATCGTCATAGAGGTTGCTACTCCTCCAAAAGACAAATACTTGGATGAAGTTGATGTTGGTGATTTTACCTTCGTCAAAACTAATCTGGGTAAGAATACTCGACACACCGACGTGAATCTATTCAGAGTCGTCGCGAGTAATCTAGAGGAGCGCGTCATGAAAGATGGTGAGGATAAGGCAGTTCTCAAGGCTGAAATCAGACAACTTCGCAGGTACATCTCGGGTTTGCTTCATGGCAACGAGGGTCAAGCACCTTTACTTCCACAACTTCGAGAAACCGCCGCAGAACAGCAAAAGATTCAACACTTGGTTAATCGAGGAAAGCTACTGGATACCTGGATTGAAGACTTTATCATTGCTGGTCGACACCTCCTCATAGAGCTATATCAGTTGAGGGTTGACGCACATAGTCTTCGCCAGAGAATTCAGGAGCTCGAGATTTGCATAGCCGAGCGTAAGCCGAAGGACCTGATTTTGATATCACAGCTTGCAGGAATCTATGACGCCATTGAAGCAGATGGAGATCAGAAGAAGGTCTTCACTTGGAGAGAATTGTATCTTTGCAGGGTGGAGACATATGACAGGATTTCTGCTAAGATGAGCATGATTCAGGAAAAGGTTGTTGCAGCTCTTCGTTTCATCAGCGAGTACATCACTCAGATCCCATGTCATTATCGACATGAGGATGGTACTACGCCGAGTTAGAGGCAGTTCAAGCTGAGTTCGAAGAGTTAGTTCGTGATAACCTATGTGGAGGGCCAGAGGCATCCAAGATGGAGGAGTTTACAATGCTGACTATCAGTTTCAAAAAGGTGACCACAGAGGTTAGAGATAGTCAGAGGGAGATCCGAGATGGAGACAAAGAGTTGGACAAGCAGTTAATCATCGTGGACAGCGTCAAAGTGCCAGATGATGATACTATTGATAAATTCCTGGAGGAGATGATAAACTTGGAGTAGATTTTCAGTTAGATCATGCAGTTGTTTACAATGATGAGTCATCAGAAGTAGTTAACTCGAGGCTTCTTTCCGAGTTAACTTGCTGTTATACATTGCATGCATGTCTTTCTTGGAAACATCTACATATACTTGGAGATTAGATTAGATCTTTCAGTTGACTGATGATAGCATTCCAGTTGACTTGCTTTCAATAAGGACGTGCATGTTGCACCTTGTCCATTTAGATTAGATGTTTCAGTTAACTGATGATAGTTTCCCAGTTAACTGTATAGTTTCATTCAATTAGGGTTTAGGAATAAGATCTTGCATGCATTGCAAGACTTTAATTGACTCAAGGTGATTTTAGGGTTGCCTACACCTTGAAGTCTATAAATAGGAGCTTTAAGCTCATTTGTAATTTAACTTTTGCTTGATAGCATACATGTTGCGCCTACCTTGCCTGTAGTATTGCTATTATTGTATCTGTTCAAAGAGTAATTGCTGTTATAATAAATTGTTGCGCCTACCTTGCCTTCATGTTATTGTCATGGTGTTTATTCGACCTTAGTTAAATGGGGTTGCTGGTTTGATCGTTATTGCATGCGTGTTGCGTCTATACAATCTACTGTCCCAGTTGCTTACCTTTTGTTTTGTTTATTATAAGCCTATTCAGAAGAGCAAATAGTTGCGCCTACCTTGCCTTCATGTTGCGAAACTGTACTCAAAGCTTATCGTATGATGTGTGTTATAGTAGACTCATTCAGCCAAGCAGATAGTTGCGCCTACCTTGCCTTCATGTTGTAAAGCTGTACCAGGTTTACCATTCATTTGTTTGTTTTAATAAACTTCTTCCCGGATTAGCAAATAGTTGCGCCTACCTTGCCTTCATGTTGTGAGCCCGCACCTGGAGTTTATCGTACAATACATTCCTGCTCCATTTCCTCATGCTTTGTTTCTTGAGGAAATTGGATAGATATTAAAGAAGTTAGCTTAGTTGTAGTTACATGATCTGCGAAACCAGAAAATACTTAGCTGCAATGTTCTAGGTTTTCTCAACCTTGTGCCTCTACCAGCTGAGAACAAAAAGATAGGACATTAGTTTAGTTTTCTATTTTCATGCATTCCAGCACAACGAGGGAGCTTCCCCTCCTAATTTGAAGAGCACTCATTACGTAGTGTGCATAGCTGTCCGTACAAACTCACACTCCAGAGGTGTTAGTTCTTTCGCCAACAAACTGCTTGAAAAAATGCTTCGAAGAAATGTGGTCTCATGGTGATGGAATGCCGTGATGAATGCCTATGGCTATGGATTGTCATGGCATTCCATCACCATGAGACCACATTTCTTTGAGGAATTTTTTTCAAATAGTTCACTGTTTTGTCTATGCTACATCATTTTTCATACATGTCTACCAAAGCATTTTATCAAACAATTCACTGCCTTGCTGCTATTGCTAAAAGCCTAAAACAGGTGCTTTCGAACAAGCTATGGATGCTTGGAAAAAATCTATCAAAGTATAAGTAACCAACAAGCTATGGTCTCATTGTTGTTTTTTCACATGAAAATCAGCACGATTTTATTCGTGTTTTTTTGCAGGTTTTAAACACATTTTTTGCTGATTTTGCAGTTTTAAATGGGAAAAAATCATCCAACCTGCAGATTTTTCAAAAATCGGGATTAATCGGGTTTTTTTGCAGATTTCTGTTACTATGGTTGGGTTAAGGCCTTTGATCCTCCCACTCTTCAGGATGCTATTGAGAGGGCTAGGAACATGGAGTTTTCTGCTCCAAAGGCAAAATTTCAATCCAAATTTCCTCAATCCAAGAAAGACAAAAGATCTTTTCAAAAGGAGTGGCCTAAGAAACCAAGCTTATTAGATGAGGCCAAGAATGAATTAACGAGGAAGAAGCTATGTTTCTCCTATAAGGAACCATGGGAACCAAGACACATGTGTTTAGGTAAAGGCAAAGTTCATTACATAGAGGTGGTTTCTAATAGTGAGGAGGAGGTAGTAGGTAATGGGTCAAATAGTGAGTAGAGTGACTCAGAGGAGGAACAGATTGATTCAAAGAAGCACACTTCAGGGGGAGTGAAGGGGGGCACCATTGCTTCACTTTCGAGTACTCCTAGGTTAACTCTTCCAAAGTTAGAGTCCTACAGGGGCAGTGAGTTAGAATCCTGATAGATAGTAGAGCAACCCACAATTTCATAGATGAGGCTTTGGTAGCTAAGAGGGGATTACGGGTAGAGGACATTAAAGGTTTCAACATGATGGTGGCAAATGGGTTTACCATGACTTGCACCAAGAGGAATCCCCAGTTGAGCATTGCATCGGGCAATTATATGATGACAGATGATTTTTATGTGGTAGGCATTGGAGAAACTAATGTTGTTTTGGGAGTGCAATGGCTGCGTTCATCGGGAAAGTACTCTCAAAACTTTCAAAACATAGAGCTAAAATTCAAAGCAAATGGGAAAAGGGTTGTTCTTCGAGAAATGTTAAATGGTGCACCTAGGATCGTTACAACTAAGAGGATGGAGAGCATCTTTTGGCATGGCGAGGTTGCTCAAGCAACACAATGCTTCATTTCTTTTAAGGATCCTTTGGATAAAAAGAAAGGCTTATCATATGGATATCATATTCCTCCAGTTAGACCACCAAAGAGAGAATTTGAGCACATGATAGAACTTGTGGAGGGGGCTAAGCCAATGATTACTACTCCTTACCGTCACACAAAGAGGAGATAGAAAAGGCCATTCAAGAGTTGCTAGATAAGGGGCACATTAGGCCCGGTTTTGCTTCTTTTGTAGTGCTGGTCAAGAAGAAGGATGGGACAAAGAGGATGTGTATTGATTATAGGGCACTCAACAAGAAAACAATTAAGAACTAGTACCCAATTCCCAAGATCGACTAACTCATTGATGAACTTTATGGTGCATTATATTTATCTAAGATTGATCTTTGGTCTTGGTATCATCAGATTAGAGTGCGGGAAAAGGATATACATAAGACAACTTTCAGGTGCTACTATGGACACTATGAATTGCTGGTTATGACTTTTGGATTGACTAATGCTCTTGATACTTTTCAATCTTGCATGAACCATGTGTTCAATAGACAATTGCGGAAGTTTGTGCTTGTGTTCTTTGATGACATGTTGATCTCTAGCAAAACTTGGGACGACCACCTTCAACACCTTGATGAGGTTTTGGGTATTATGGAGGCTCAATTTTGTTTGCTAAGGCATCTAAGTGTGAGTTCGCGATAACAAAGGTACTCTATCTGGGTCATGTAATTGGTGCAAATAGAGTTAAGGTGGATCAGGAGAAGTTTCGGGCTATCCTTGATTGAACCTTTCCAAAGAATGTGTCACACTCGAGAGGTTTCTTGGATTGTGCAGTTATTATAGGAGATTCATGAAGGGGTTTTTTCAACTCACTATAGCTCTCATAGACTTGACAAGAAAGGGATCCTTCTCTTGGTCAACTTCAACACAATAGGTGTTTGACCATCTTAAGGAGGTAATGAGTACTTATCCTGTTTTGGTTCTTCCTGATTTCTCACAACCCTTTGTGCTTGAGTGTGATGCTTCAGAGAAGAAATTGGAGTTGTGTTTATGCAAAATAAGCACCCTATAGCCTATGATAGCAAGAAACTCGAGGATGTTGAGAGACACTATTCCACCTATGATAAGGAAATGCTTGCAATCATGCACGCCTTGGTCAAATTCAGACAGAACCTAGTTGGCGGGAAGTTTGTGGTAAGGACTGATCACAATAGTTTGAAATACTTCCTTGGGAAAAAAGACCTGAGAGAGAGGCAACAAGACCTGAGAGAGAGGCAACAAAAGTGGGTAAGCAAATTACAAGCATATGGTTTTGATATTGAGTATGTGAAAAGGAAAAGGAATGTTGTAGTTGATGCCTTATCCAGGAAACCCACTTTGTTCTCTATGACAAAGATTTCTACAAATTGGAAAGCTCACCTATTGGTTGAGCATTCCAAAAATACCTTTGCATGTGAACTAATGGATGGTAAGGTTCAAGATGATAGGTACAAGGTGATTGATGATGTTATATACTATAAGAACAAAATCTATTTGGTTCCTAAATCAAGAATGAAGGAGAAAATTTTGAGAGCTGTCCACAATACCCCTCTTGCAGGACATCCCGGTTATTTCAAGACCTGCAGGCTAATTAGGGAGAGATTCTCTAGGAAGGGTCTCAAGGATGATGTCTTGCGCCATGTCAGAGAGTGTATTATTTGTCAGCAGAACAATTCAAAGCATACTTTTCAATTGGTTTGTTGCAACCCTTGTCTATTCCTAAATAGAAGTGGGAGAGTATATCTATGGATTTCATTACATGTCTTCCTAGAGTACAGGGAAGAGATTACACCTTTGTGATAATTGATAGGTTGACCAAATGTGTGCATTTCTTTGCCATATCTTAAGAATATAAGGCACCTCAAGTGGCCGAGTTTTTAGACAAGTGTTCAAACTTCATGGACTTCCCAAGAACATAGTCAGTGATTGGGATAACATATTTCTCAATGTTTTTTGGCAGTAGCTATTCAAATTATCTAGGATTGAGTTAACCCAAGTACCAGCTCTCACCCACAGACTGATGGGCAGACAGAGATTGTGAACAAATGGGTGGAGGATTACTTGTGTAACTATGTTTTGAGGCAGCAGAAGACTTGGATCAAGTGTTATGTTTACGGGATAATTGCTATAACACCACCTATTATATGTCGATCAGCATGACTCCTTTTAGGCCATTATATGGTTATGATCCTATGTCTTTTCTAGACTTGGCATTTGATGACAACAAGGCCCCAAAGGCCAAAGATTGAATTCAAAAGAATCAAGACATCCTTAAGTCACTTAAGGATAATCTTCATTGTGTACAAAACCAATAGCAGGTCTATGCAGATAGGCATAGGATTGAGAGGATTTCTCAGTTGGAGACTTGGTTTTCTTGCGCCTACAACCATATAGACAATCCACATTGAAGAAGAGCAGTGTAGAGAAGCTTAAGCCTCATTTCTATGGTCCTTACAAGATTGTTTGAAGAGTGGGGTGAAGTTTCTTACAAGTTGGATTTGCCTAAGAACAATAAGATCCACTTGTTTCATGTTTCATGCCTCAAAAAGGCGCTTGGTCAGCACATTACACCATCTTCCAAGCTTCCCCTATTCGATGAGGAGGGACAATTGATTTGGATTCTTGAGGCTATTTTGAATGTTAGAGAAAGTAGATTGAGGAGCAGAGTGATTAAGGAGTATTTGATCCAATGGAGAGATTTACTCTAGGAGGATGCCACTTGGGAAGGAAAGCAAATTCTTCAACACTCAGATTTGCAATTGCTTCAGGACAAGCAATTTCGGGGAGGTATTATTAGCCTATTTTGTTCCCGTAGGCTAATTTGGAGAATTAAGAAGGGAATATTTTAAATTAATTAAATTAAGTGGCCTTAAGCTATTGGTGACTTTATTTAATTAATTTTTATAAAGTGACTTAAGTTAAAAATCAAAAATAAAATAAGTCACTTTATGGGGCCAAAAGGTTATTATTTTAATAAAGGTGAATTTAAAATTATAATTTCTCAAAAGTTCTATTGGGAGATATAAAAGTAAAATGAAGGAGCTCATTTGAATATCTTGGACATTTTTATTTCTCATTTGAAAGTTTGGACTGCGATTTCAACTTCAAACCCTAGGACAAAAACCCTAGTGGTATTTGACTTTAGAGATGAAAGATTTCTTCCTAGTCAAATTCTTGACGAATTCACACACGATTCATAGTGATTCTTAAATGGGGAACAAGGATTTTATTTATAGTTACCGGCTTTGAATTCCCAGGTTCGAATTTATTGAGATTTGCAAGCAAATAATAAATTGGTATTGTGTTGCATGTGTTGTGAAGGGAGGGACTAAAGATAAAATATTTTATTAATGTTTTGATTAAGGTAAATGCGGGAAGGGCCCGCACCCCTTACAAAGCAACCATAGAAGCAAAAGAGAGGAGTCTCACAAAAAGTGAGACTACAAAAAAAAGGACGAAAAACAACAATAAACCAAGAACAAACAACAATGCTTTTGACCAAAGCAAGGAACCGTAAAATGGTTTTGGAAAGACCCAAAACCAAAAAAGGACCATCAAGGTGGTTTGAACCCAAATTTCAACAAATCGCTCAAAAGAGGGATCGGACACGAAAACTCCCCCTTTAAGGGAGTCTCATCCAAAGGGCTACCAATCTCAGCATCAAGGTTGTTGGCGTTTCAATTAGCACCTCTGGAGTGCTTATTGGAAACGGATAGCTATGCACAGTGCGTGATGATTGATCTTCAAATTATGGAGGGGAAGCTCCCTCTTGTTTGTTGATGTTTGCCTAAAAGTAAAACGGACTAAATGTTCCTATCTTTTTTACTCAGCAGACAGGACACAAGGGTGCATAAACACAATGTGTTGCAGCTAAGGTTTTCTCTGGTTTTTGCAGATCTTAACTACAACTAGGCTAACTTTTAATCTATCCTATCTCCTCAAGATAAACAGAGTATGAGGGCATAGGAGTGGGAATGGATTGGTTGGATCACTTGGTTCGACCGTCTCTCAGAATGCGTGTGAGGCTCTAAACTCTCAGATCTATGCTGGAATAAGGTATTATGCAAGCAATCACTCTTTACGGTAAGCTAAATCTCAAGATTGCCAAGGAGGAGGAACCCCTATCCGAGGTGTAGGCCGGGATGCAACTTACTAGAAATAACAAAGTACAATGAACTGGCTAACAGGATTCCCGAGGAGGTGACGACACCTGTCCAAAGTGTGGGCTGAAATACAGATCATTAAACAACATCAAACGTCAATCATTAACATCAAAATACCCAAGGAGGTGACGACACCTGTCCAAGGGGGAGATTGAAACAATAGATTGTAAGAACAAAACGTTGATAGAACTTGAAACTTTGGATCAAATTGCATGTGCTTTTTGATTTATTTCTTCAAACCTTCTCAACGAATTACAAAGATTTGGGACAACAAAGGTACAAAATCATACACAATTGCAATCAAACCAAACAACTCTCATCCAAGAGCAAACAAATATAGACTTGCAAGCTTGTCGGCACAACGACGCAGCAATTTTGTGTAGTAAATAAAAGTTACAAAATAATGAGCAAAGGCTCTTATTTATAGAATCTCAAAGGGGTAGGCAACCCTAAAATCTCCTTGAGTTAACAATTAGTTCTTGCCAATCTACAAGATTTATTCCTATGTCTAAATGTAGGTGACCTAGCAGTTAACTAGAAAGCTACTTCAGTTAACTGACTCTAAACTAAAAGTGAACTCCAATATACAAAGTGCCTCCAAAATAGAGATCCACAATTAGTGGGATCTGACATGCACGATCAGTGGGGCAGTGAGTTAACTTGGAAGGAAGCATCAAGTTAACTCCTGTTGCCATAATTGCTATTTTGGAGGTTGGGACATCCTAACTGGGTGTTTTACACCTCATCACCTTTAGTCAACAATCCTTCTGACCAGTCGTTGACTTCTTCGTACGGAGACCATCACATGCCTCAGCTGTCAGTTTACTGCTTGTCAACAACTTGATGTATGTATCTCCTTCATTCTCCTTCCCTTAGGAGGGTTACTCCTTGTCTTTTTGTCTGTGTTTCCATTTTGACATGGAAGGTAGTGTAGTATTAACCGGTGGCGGCTCTGTGTTGGGAATGACTACCTTCCACTTTCCTTTGCAACTTTACGTTTCTGACATTTTCCTTGATCTTTCTCAATGGAAGAGTATTGTATGATGAAACCGCGAAGTTTGACTACGAACACTCTGGTTGTGAGAAATGCACACGAACTCGCTACACATGCAAAATTTCAACGGTTACAATCCTCTAAACCGGCCTTGGAAGACTATCATATATACAAGGTGAAACCATTATGGAACCTATGGACTTGTGTGTCTATGCTTGTCAATCTGTCCAAATTGACCTCTGGGTGTGCTCGATGTAGATCGGTGTCAATCGTTTTCAGGAAGTCATGGAATAAGACCATCTTGGCCTTGTTCTTGGGCTTGGGAGAACTCCATTCTGAAAACCTTGAAGATTAACTGTGCACACAATACTGTTTGGACAACTTTTTCTGGAATTGCTAAAAATAGCCTCGTCGGGGCAACTTTTTACGAAAAATTCTGAGACGTGGGTTTTGTTGAGAATAATTTTCTAAACAAATCCAAATGGTCAAAAATTTGAAAAAATTAATTTTTCTATGACGTGCAAGAGCCCTTCGGTGGTAGAAGCAGCAAGGCACCAGAAAATTATTTTTCCCGAAAAAATCCAACACATGGATCTTGTTCATGCTTCAAAGCTAAACAAACCCAATTTGTTTGTTTTTCAAAATTATGATTTTTTCCAAAAACCCTAAAAAATAGGGGCAACAGGGCTACTTTTTCTGGAAAAATCTAACATGTGGGTTTTGTTGAAAAAGTTGTGCAAATCATACCCAGTTGGTCAGATCTTTGATTATCTGTTGTTTTCTTGGACATGCAAGAAGATCTAAGACGAGAATAGAGGAAAAAGACAAGAAGATTGGAAGTTATCAATTGCCTCTTTGGATCTATTTGAAAATTATGCCTGAAGATGCAACCTCTGATAAATTGTCCCTCTGTGCAACTGATCTTTAAAAATATGAAGAACAATGAAAACCCCTCCGTTAGATCTTCAAAAAACGTTGGAGAGGAAAATATTTGTTCTTGAGCTCCTCAACCTGCAAAGAAATAATGAAGTAATGTACACCTAGGCTTTGATAATATCAATTTGTGGTTGCAAGCATCAATTGGGTGTCCAAAACCTGATTGAGGAGTTAATCTGCCTGATCAGGAGTTCACTGGAGCAAATTCCACCAATTTTGGGACGTTTTAGCCATGTAAAGGCCTTCAAAATATCTCAACTTCAGTCAACTGGTCTTACTTTGACTTTAGGTGTCCCTTTGAAGATTTGAACATTTTTTCAATTTTTTTTCGTGGTGAAATGCCTTCGTTTGATCCCTGATTCTGGTTGCTCAGTTGATCTCGAAGTGCTGCTGATAGATCCACTGTTGTGATGAAACAACTCTGATGAAGTGTGCTTGGGAGCTGCTAATCTCAAAACCTGAGTCTAATGCTTCTGATTCTTGGGTGCCTTTTCCCAAGAAAGTGCTTTTTCCACCAGACTTAGTCAATTTTCTTGATTGTTCTTCAATTCCTCCAGCTTGACCCTCCATGCTCTGATTTGAGATCACCGCTGACTGATGAGTCTGACGATCTCGCTGAAACATGGGATGGATAACCAGTTCAGTCCCAAAAAGGATGACTGGTTTTGCGAACCCTGAAAGTTGATTTAGGTACTCCAAAAGCATGGGCGCCCCTGGCCTACAAGGGAGCTTTTGACTTTTTGACTTGTGTTTTTCAACTTGCAAACTTCTACGATTGGTCCTAGTTTGATCTCTGTCGTCAAATGTTGGATTTGTCCATTGTCTTTGCTGACGGTGTCGTTGTTGAGATTGATCACAACGGAGAAGATCATCCTGGAGGTCACTAAGCCTACAGACTGCATCTAATTGCCCAAAAAGCTGGGCACCTATTCTCAGCAGGGGCACTTATCCTTGACACTTGTTCAATTTCTCCATGTCCTTCATTTTGCCTTCACCTTTGGTGTTTTCTATTTGATCTCTACCTATGACTGCTTGACAAGTCCTGTGAACGTGCAGATGGATTGATTGCGAAGCTAAGAGGTAGTTGAACAGATGCCTTGTAGAAAGTAGTTGTTGAAAACCCTCATCAAGTGATTTGAAATGAAGGGCACCCCTGGCCAGCAGGGGCGCTTTTGCCTCGATGTGCATTGATTTTCCTTCCATTTTGCATGCTCTAACGATCATCAGTTGCTATCGTTTGATGTGTCTCGCAAGCTGGAAAACAGGTTCGTTGCGAAGCAAAGCTGATGCTGGAGGGATTACCCCAAGACAGGCTTGTTCAACAACTAACATCTGGACCATCTAATTCAAGGGTGCCCCTGGTCAGTAGGGGCGCTTTTTCCCATGTTTGACTATCATTTTGATAGTACTATCTTGCAGCATCTCTTGACTCTGCTTACGTTTGTCGGTGATCGATGAATCAGGTGAACTTGCTTGACGATGCGTTAGAAAACCAGTAGAAACACAAAAAAGATGACTCCCTTGGTGAAAGTTGATGACTTTCTTTGACCCTTTGAATTCATGGGCGCCCCTGGTCAGCAGGGGCTCTTTTGACTGCAGCTTCATCATTTCCTTTAAGATCTTCACCTCTTCGTGCTTCGCATTTACCATTGTAGCTCGACTGACTTGATCACCGTTGTCGACGATGTGGACGCGTTCACCGTAGCAATTGCTTTCACCATGTTGTGTGTACGGGTGCTTGAAAATTTCACCAAGGAATTGATTGCATAGCAAATTTCTGGTAGCAAGGCGTGCATCTTCCAGACTAAGAATATTTTCAGCATTTTTCGACCTTTGAAAATCTCCTCCATCATGAAGCATCTTTTCAAACATTTTTCGCCATGGATTCTTCATTGAAGCTTTTGAGGCTTAGATTTCGAAACCTAGTACTGGCCAATTCGCCATTAATGGCTGCGGAGGTCCTAGCTTTTCTCCTGAAAAATGAAAATAGACCCACCAAAGTAAAACAAACTTTTTGGTGATTTTGACTTGACCAGTGTGATCGTGAAGCCAATTTATCCTATCAAAATCATTTTCAACTAATTCTGGAAAGGTCCTATTTTTAGGGGTTTTCCTAAAAACAGGGGTTTGAAACCCTAATTTTCAAATTTTCAAAATTTTGCAAGTATCTTCCTTGACATAAACCCACAAAAAGCATATGTTTTGTTTGACTGAAAACAAATTTTTGACAACAATTTTGCATGGTTTAGCTTATTTTTAGCACAATAACTTACTGAAGCAAAAATTTATTATGGGTACAACAAAGGTTTCACTAAACCTTGCAATAATCACCATCAATAGCCAAGGGACCACGCTCAACAAGATCCATATCCTTCCCATTATCAATAGAGGAGCATTCAGACAAGGAATGCACATTGGAATGCATCTTATCATGGACAACATGGCACAATGAGGAGAAGGGACCAGCACTGTGGAGGTGGCACTACCATGAAAGCTCATAGTGCAGAATCTGATTTGAAACACCAAGCCTGGAGCACAGATTAACGATGTTGGGCAACTTCTGACCAAATTCAACACAAACACTAATTCTAGCATATCGAAAACTCGTTCTATTTCTTGTAACATCATCAATGGTGATCAACTAACCAAATGAAAAAGCTATACCTTGAATAATACTTTCATCCCAGAATTCCAAAGGGAACTCAAGGAGACAAACCCAAATAGGGATAAAAGTTATCTTAGAAGCATCAAAACTAGCCGCCCAGCTTTGAAGGAAAAGAAAAACCTTACCAAGAAACTAAGGGCCTCCAAAAAGAACCTAAGAGCAATCTTCGATGGTATTGAAAGAGAACAAGAGGAAACCGTTCAACAAAGCCTTAACACTCAACAAACCAGAATCAACCCAGCAAGCTAAAGCCCGTATGCGAATGATATCAATATTAGGTCTTTTCCCTAAAAATCTGCCAATAAGAGCATATTGCAAGCCAACAATGACCTGGTCTACACACACATTGGAAACAAAAATAACAGGGGACTGAAGAGAATGGTCCTCCACTGGCCCACAAGCAAGCTTCACAATACTTGGAGAGAACTCACCCTTGGTAGCAAAAGACAAGGGAGCCACCCCCCCAAAAGAGGACCCCAGGTTAACACCCACAAGAGGACAAACAGGTGGAGAACCCTTCCGAGAAGGCAAAAGAAAACCCCTCTTCAAAGAGTTCCCAAGGTATTTTTCAAGAAAACATCAGGTTTAGAAGGCAGCTTGGCTAAATGAGAAGCTCGTTGAGCCTCCAACCACATAGAAAGGATCGAATCCTCATCCTTATCAACTAGCTAGACACCCCCTTAGAGGGCACAGGTTTAAGGCAGGCCTCCAAGAGAAGATCCAGCAAAGATGCCTCTTCATACTCCCAAGAAGACAAATAACCCTCACCCATCTCATCATCCAAGCCGTTGCAGAGAAAGGAGCCATGGTTAGAGCAGAGAGCCATCTCTGAAGCCCCCGAATCATTAACTGCCGCCAGGAAACCCAACCACTCGCCTACATCATCTTTGTCTTCGTCCTCATCTCCCTCGCCTTCACTAGAGGAAGCACCCACGTAGCCACCTCTACCTCCTACGCTTAGGGTTTGCACCGCCTCTTCCTGCATCAGCCTTCCTTTCACCGCCTCTCATTTTGTGTTATGAAATAGAATAATATTTTATTAATGTTGACCACAACCTATCCGTACCAATTTTTCTACAAGTTGTCGTACCATAGCAAACCTCAAAGGAGCCGTACATCACATATGGGAAGAATCAATGCCAATAATGTAATAACCCTCCTGTCTCTGAATGCAAATGCTATGCAGCTGAAACTATTGTTTTTGTGGTTCTATTGTTTTTTTTTGTGTGTTTTTTTGATATATTGAATGTCAGGAAAGGAATGCCAAGAGAGAAGTACAAAAGCAACTGAAACAATGCAGCAAAGATTATATATTAATAGAAAATTGTCTTTATGTGATCTTTACATATGAATGCATACCCTGATAATGAAAAGCATGATTTTCTTGAAATTCTAGAAATTGTAACAGCATGTATATGACTGGTAAAATGATCGATCTGCTGCTGTAATTGACTTTTCCACCTTGAAAACTCCATGAAATGCCTTTATTGGTTTAGGCGCCCACAATAATGAAAGGAATGGCTCAAAACTCTAGGCGTTTTGTCCTAGAAGCAACATGTCCTCACGAAATGCTGGTATGGCTGGCATTAATGATGCTGTACGGCCCTTGTTTTCTGTGCACAATGTTTGATAAATGCAGCCACTAAAATATTAGCCCTTTACACTTAAATCTGCTTCAAACCCTTGCTGGTATCTTCTCAATTTTGCACCATTTTGACTTTTGGACGAAGCTAAACTCACAAGCAAACCTTCAGGTGATGTTGCACACCCTCAAGATGCAAAGACAATGAAGAAAAGTTGTTCTCCAATGCTGGTATAAGCTGGAATTGCAGAAACCCTTGGTCTCTCTCCAGAAAATGACAAAGAACTCCAAAAAGACAAAGTCAAATGCTCAAAAGGTGAGGTCGATTTGCTTTTTGGGCTCTTAGATACTTCCTCCAAAGAGGTCGATCCACTTGGTTGGCTTTTTAAACATTAAAAATGCTTTTTAATATGCTTTTGTTGACTTTATGATATAACCTCATAATGGGCACCCAAATCAATAAGTTATTTGATGTACTTTTTAAGGGTCATGGCCCCATTTGTCATAAAGTACAAACATAAACTTTATAATATGCTTTTCATTAATAATTATTATTAAAGTCACCTTTAATAGCAATTAAATAACATAACTTGCTCAATACACCTTATTTCACTATGCCAACTGAACTCTGGGATCAACACTGCAACCAAATCACCTCTAGGTGCCTTACTAAAAATAGTAACACTGGACTCCACTAGCTAAATGACTTACTATAAATAGTAAGTATGCAAACTGAGTCCTAAATCCTCTGCAAAGGCCAAGCCTGAACCAAACAAAGCTCTGGAAATGAATAATGTCATCAAATGACCAAGTATTTGCCTCAAAAGACCCTCTAACCATGAGTGTTAGCCTACGAGGGTCAAATAATAGGCTAAACAACGAGATGCTGAGACAAGCAAAAAATGGGGACATTACAAATAACATGTCGAATTTATTGTGATTTGCAAGCAAATAATAAATTGGTATTGTGTTGTGTGTCTTGTGAAGGAAGGGATTAAAGATAAATATTTTATTAATGTTGACCACAACCTATCCATACCAATTTCTACAAGTCGTACCATAGCAAACCCCAAAGGAGTCGTACATCACATATGGGAAGAATCGATGCCAATAACATGGCATTTTAGACTCACTATTACTAGGGCAGAACTTTTGGGAGTCAACAAGGTCAACAAAGTCTTCAAATAAAGGAATCAAAACCTTCTCTTGGCTGCCATACTTCCTCCAAGGGGGGCCATACAACATATTGGGTCCATTGAAGAGTGATGTGGCATCTAGATGAAGGTCAAAAATAGTCAAATCTGCCCAGGTTGGTAAAAAAGGAGTCGCAGCTGTCTAAGGGTACTGTTCATGTTTAAGAAGCCAACCGTACTATTATTTTGGTTGCATATTATCATTTGGGAGGTTTCATACAGCCATAAGGAGGGCAAAGGAAAATTTCTAAGTAAAGTTCTGACTATTCCACACTCCAGGTGTCATACTATTATTTTGGTTGCATATTATCATTTGGGAAGTGTCATACAGCCATAAGGAGGGCAAAGGAAAATTTCTAAGTAAAGTTCTGACTATTCCACACTCCAGGTCGACAGTTTGGCTTAATAAAGTTGAGTTTCATTGAAGATGTTCCTACTGTATGTAATTCTCTGGATTTATGCAATACATAAAGTTATAAAATAATTCCCTGTTGATTATTTTATGCAATTATTTTGTATGAAATAAGCTGTTATGATTACGAAGATTGGGATATTAATGTTATGGTGATTATTTAGTATATTTCCTCAATACAAGTTGAAAACAAACCCAGAACAGCTGGTATGCAAACTGTTTAATGAAATGTCTGTACTTTATAACTTGTAAAAACTGCAATATCTTGGGTTAAAAATTTAGGACAGTATATTACACCAAATAAATCACTGAGTTATTTGAGAGTAACTAAAGTTATTTCAATATTTGCTATAAATACTATTTTTTTTGGAGCACAGTTGCAGTTTTGGATTTTATCAAACATTGGATTGATTAGGGCACTTGTCCTTCAGCTGTTATCTGTTTGATTCTCATTAAATTAAGGCACACAAAGGAGGTTAAGGCCTTTAAGGGATTTTTTTTTGTTTTTATCAAGTTTCTAAATTTAACTTCAGGGTTAGGGCAGTTAAGCATTTAGGTGTTAAAGTTATAAACTACAAAGTTTAAACCCTAATGGTTGTGGTTTTAACGTTAATCACTGACCATTAAGGTTCAAGGTTACAAACTTTGAAGATTATACCTTGAAACCCTAGGTCTTTTAACCAAGCCCTAACAGTATTTTTTAGTTAATAAATTATTAAAAAACAAGTACAACTACTAAGTTCTGAGTTTCTAACTCGAACCCTAAAGTGTTGCTAATTTGGGGTTATTTTTTATTTTTGACTCTAATCCAATCCTAAACTATTATTTTGGTTCAGGGTGACGATTTTGCTAATTTTGACTAACCCTAAACTATTTTTTGGGTTTAGGATTGGGGTCAGGGAATTGTTTTAGCTTTTACAATTAACTTTAATGGCTGCTCCTACACATTTTCAAGCTTATTTCAGCTAATCAATACATGTGAAAGGGATTTAAAGATTTTGCATGCACCTATAGCAATGTGACTAACTCCAACATTATAAAATGCATTTTTTGTGGACTTGAATGTGATAGACCATAGATGCATTCACCACTTCATATGGCATTTGCCAAAGATGTCAAGACATGATATTAGGTTTGCAAAAACTGCCTTGCTAATGCTACCCATCAATCTTTGTTGTCTCTTGGGGCCTATGCAGAAAGCAAAATTAAGAAGACAAGGACAACGCTTGAATCATTGTCTATTGAGAGGGGTTGGACCTTTGGAGAGGACAAACCTACACAAAAGCCTTATGCAGATTCTTTCACAACTTCACATCAAAAATAAAACTAACACAAGTGGGGGGCAATATGAACATCTTCTTTGCACCTTGTATTGCACTTGGAGCTCAACCATCTTTGGAGAGCACAAGATGAAAGAGGAGTGTTTTCAAGTAAGCGCAAAAGTTCAAATTCTGGTTTTACCCAGCATCCCAATCAGCATTTTGAGCTCTCTAAATTTGTATGAGATGGTTGATGTAATTGCATTTGTGGGTTCTGGCTTCAAAGCCTCCTCATATGAGAGCTTTAAGACTAGTATGTAGAGATTTGAGGTGTAAGATATGAATGATGCACTTGTTGTTCATCACAAACAAAGGCAAAGACAAAGTACAGAGTTATGTCAAATGGTTGGACAAATAGAAGGAACTGAACATTGATCAGTTTTCCTATGTTATCAGATAGTGGCATATTTTTCCTTAGATCTATAAATGAACCAATAGACACCCTTTTCCCTGTTTGATGAGGTGATTGCTGAGATAGGTCCACAATATGTAGTCTAGTTTATCACAGACAATGTTGTCAATCATGTGGCTGCTGAGTAAATTTCGATAGATAAGTATCCCACATTATTTTCAAGCCCATGCATAGCACACTATCTCAATTTAACCTTGGAAGACATTGATGAACTTCCATAGATTAAATCTGCAGCAAAGAGAGGGCAGACCTTCACAAAATTCATCTACAATCACACCAACATACTTAGTATGATACAAAATTTCACTAATGGAAAAGAAAACTTACTTGTCATGGTGTGACCAGATTTTCCACTAAATTTCTCACATTGCAGAACTTGTGCACGCCTGTTGCCACATTTGTTTATTATGAGAATTTTTTATTGGATGGACAAAAAATTGTGCAAATTACAAAGCCTTGGTTAGAGTGTTGAGATAGTTGATGGGGAAAATCCCCATTGGTTATTTCTATGAGGCCATGGACAGGGTAAAAGAGCTAAAGTGCAGGATGCTCAATGAGAAGGAGAAATGCATGTCAATATGGGAGATCATTGATGAGAGATGGGATCAGCAAATGCATTGCTACTTCTATGTCGTTGGATGCTATCTAAATCTAGGCATTCTTTTATAGCAACTCCTTCAAAAATGATAAAATGTCACAAAGGGCCTCTTCAAGTGCATTGAGATGTTTTTCACTAATGCAGGGTTGCACATGAAGCAGCAAGCAAAGGCATTCTTCTCAAATGTGTGTTTCATAAACTCGAGGAAGACTTTAAACCCAGTAGTTTGCAATCAACTTTTTCCTTTCCTCTTTTTGAGATTTTGAAATAAATTATGAATAATGGAAAAAACAAATTAGCAAGGAAGCCACATACTTATGAAGCATTGCAATGAGCATTTTGAGTCAGTCCTACAGTTCTTTTACTTGTGAGTGCATTTCAAGTGTTTGAATACATATACTCCAAGAATCACTGTTGCAACTTGCAAATTTGCAATCAATTTGAAATTCTTACGTAATGTGTATACTAATATGTCACAAACTTATGCCTTGATAATGTTCAAGGATGATTATCAATGTTAATGAGATTGATCTAGAATCAAAATGGATTGCTCATGATGTGGAGCCACTGTTTAATAATGAGGACTTGACCATCTTCAAGGAAGTATTTGATGATTGTGACTACAACCGAGTACCAACAAGCCAAGATGTTGGAGCTTCAACACTATAATTTGTAGCCTTTTAGTGGACCATAGCTTTATAGGCTCTGTTTTGATACTTTGTAATATTTCACTCTTATTTGTAAGAAACGAAGTTGTAATTGATAATAATCTAGGTTCTAACTTTGTACTTTGAGTTAAATATACATTTTAATCAGCAAAAATAATGAACAAATTCCATCTTTCATGTCTTGGACTCCTCTGTGTGTCCCGCCTTTTATCTCTACCATTTTATTTGGCATGAAATAACAAAAATGTTTTTCCCTTGTTTTTCTGCATATTTTAGCACTATTTAGTTTTTCAATTTATTCCAGTTAAATGCCATGTAGTTGAATTCCAATTATACTTTTTGTTTGCCAAGTCAATACCAAATCTGAGTAATGCTACTATGTTGTCAATAGTCCAACTGTAGCTAAATGTTTAATCTAATCTTCAAATAATTGATAGATTGATATGTGGTTGTTCAGATTCCCATGAAATGTGCACATTTATAGCATATTTTGCTCATAATTCAATGAACAGCATGTTCAATATAAAATTCATACAATCCCTTAGAACTTTAAACACCCAAAATTTATATATCTTGAACTCTTATCTTAATCCGTCAGAATACTATGAAACTCCTCACTTTAGAACAATCATTTTATCTTGCAATTACTCTTAATGCATCTCACCTACTACTCGCATACATCATTTATAGGTGACTCAAAATTAAGTTTAAATCAATGCTTCCGTTAGAAAAGAAGATTTTGAAGCTTCCTTCCAGATTGGCTCTCCACATAATTGGAACGTATTAGTTTGTATAGGGCAAAGTATCTCACTCAATTTCTTCATTAATATCATAAGTCTATCATGCTGTATTGAGACATTATCATGAAATAAGTATCCAGTTTCCTTCCAGAAATATTAAACTATCATAAATAAACAGTTTGAGGCATACATTAATCTCTGACATTACAATGAGTTTTGCTGATATACATGAAGAAGACAATATCCAGATGCATACAATTAACATATTTGCAGGCTGATTTAAACATTAGTGTTGCTAAGAATAGTGTTGGAAAAATGAATCACACCCAAACCATTAAAGGACCAGTCACAAACTGGGCTGATAGCTTAGTGGTAGAGCACCCCAGCAGCAAATGGGAGACCATAGGTTTGAGTCCTAACTGGTCCATGGAAATTTTAACATTCTACCAGAGCCATGCTAGGAGTCCCAAGCACCTGTAGCTTCACTCAAGAGTGAGTGTTGGATAAATAAACCATACCCAAACCATAAAAGGACCAGTCACAGAGTGGGCTGATAGTTTAGTAGTAGAGCACCCCAGCAGCAAATGGGAGGTCCTAGGTTTGAATCTTAGATGGTCCATGAAAAGTTTAACAAATAGGACAGGCTCTTTCCAAAGGAAACAGAATTTTAGGCACTTGACCCTACACCAGTAATGTTCTACAGAAGAAATCTAATAGAACTGTGACTGACTTTAAATTTTAATATCAGAAGATTCAAAACCATTCAACCCTAGCATGCCTTGTTGTCTATACTACTATTATACAGCCTATTTGTTACTAACTAAATTATTAAACTTGAGGAAAGTCCTATGTGAATATTTTGAAGGTGTTAACCTTTTTAAAGACATGATTATGCATCCCAACTGAATTTACAGAAGGATGGCTTACCTGCAGTTTAAGCTTTGCTTCTCGCACAATATCAAAAAGTTCTCTGTAGCCTGACCAAACATACTTCTGTTGAGTCCGTCCTTCGACAATACCCCACCAACAATTTACCATTATACCATCTACATTTATAGATCTCAATGTTCTCAGATCTTTCCGCAAACCTTCTGGATCAACCAACTGGCAACGATCGTTGATTATTCCCAGCTACCATTAGAACAGTTGCAAAATAAGAAGCAGAAATTGCTTTAATAGAACATCTCACAGTGCAATAGTTAAGTGATCTGAAGAGCTTTGAGCATGATGCTTCGAGAAGAAAATTTATTGAACCGTCCCATTTTTGGGAGCACGGCAATTGTCAATTTTGATCCAGATTTTACATTAAAGAAGCTAACCTGATGTTAAAAGAAAAAGGATGTCAAGGCTTACAGGAAGCATCACATAAACGGGAACAAATGGTGTTCCTGCAAAATCTCTTTCTGGCTCCTTTGGAAGAAATTCTTGCACCTGTAGCCCTTGTCATAAGTAGATTCAAATGAGAACAGATTCTTGAGATGACAAAAGATTTCAAGTCTAGCAACAGCTTCTTCTTGAATAAAAAGGCATTTTGTAGAAAAATTGAATGTCAATTGGACCACGTGTTCTTTGTGTCTTGTAATACTCAACTGTTATAGATTTAGCAAAACATGTAGAGGCTTAATGTACAAATGACATCCAGTTTCTACTCCATAAATTTGCAAATTACAATTATCATTAGGAGAAATAATTAGTCACATAAGCTGTTTGTCAAACGTTTTATACACTCTTGTTTACATGAAAATTTCACAAAAAGAAAAGATTTTTTTACCATACCTCATATACTACCTAGTGAAGGGGTCTTGAACTTTTGCATGGTGCAATTAAAAACATTCCCACTTTCTTGATAAAACAGATATAGGAAGACACTTATAAGTGATATTTCACAATAGCATATTCTTTCTTTCCCCAAATCATCATAGAACCATATGCACAGTAAAGAGCACTATAACAGCATTTAGGAACTATTCATTTTATGAATGCCCCATCAAGAGAGGCATCTTTTTAGTTTCATGTTTCGGCACTTTCTGATAACACAATTTTCAGAGTTGACAAATAGAATGGATTTGTCAAATACAGTAGAAGCTGCTATGTAGGGATAAATAAAGTAGATGATTTTTAGCATTGATGGGAATGATTTCCAATATGTAATCAAGGTGAATATTCCACCCTTGATTCACTAATGTGAATCATTTTCTTCCCTAATGTAACTTCATTGCATAATGCTGTTCCTAATGCAGAAATAAGGATAAACAATCCCTACTCTTGAAGCTTAAATTATAGACCAAGCTACTAAAGAATGGAAATACAAGCAAAACAGATAATAAGAATGAGAAAACCAGCAATTTGACCTAGAGAAATCCAAATTGGTAAAAACTTCAGAAGCATACGGTGTTGTTCCCCTCAAGTATCTCAAGAGCTGCTACGATGATTTCTTGACTAAATCCAGGCTTACAAGGAGTTCCCGCCTACAATAGCAATGTCCTCCATACAACTCTCTGATGCTCTCACACACTCCCTACACTTCTGCTAGACTCTCAAAGACTTATATGCTGCCAATAACAGTCCTTCACAATCAGCTTTATTAAACAACACTAAAGAATCCAATGAAAACAATGACCTCTCTTGGAGGTTTTATAATAATAAAGTTACAAATAAATTAAAGGAGGAAGTTTGAATGTTGTACCAACCAAAAAGGAATCTCTTAAACATGTTTTTGGAGCTCTCGGACCTTACAAAGTACAGACCCTGCTTCTATCATATCTGCAATGTTTTCAAATTTCAAGCATAATCAAACCTACTGTACTCGTCCACTTTCTAATAGGAATAGTTTTGACCAATTGTTGATCTAGTTAGATGTGTTCAATCATGGTTGAACCTATCATATCTATCTGTGCTGTCCTGGGCTAATTCTGATGTGAATTTTCTGATTTTACCACTTGGACATTTCGTCAAACGGTTGTCCTGCAACTGTATTCTTGCTGGTATTTGTTTTCTAATTATGTTTCCCTTTAGTTGTGATGATGTAATGCATGAAAAGACCTCACTAAGGACTCCTCTAGATGTACCAATGATTGAGAGTGAAGTGCAAAATAATAATGTCTAGAATTTCATGTAATCCTTCAATGACAGCAATAAGACATTTTATCATACATTTCATATGCAACCTTCATAACTCAATATATTGCTACTGAAGCTGATTACAAGAGCTTCCCAATCTGAATACACGAGATGAACAAGCGAACTCAATTTATAGTGCAATATGTCAAACTTGACTCCAGCTCTCAGACAGCATTTTATTACAATTTCCAGTTATATTTGACATAAGATGTGAAGCTACAGATGACTGTGTAAACAAATGTAAACCATAGCAGACCAACAACTAAAGAAAGGAAGATACAACTCAATGCTGAGCTACAATAATTAAAGAACCTGGTTTGCTGATGGAGGAATGAAGCCAGCACACCCAGCTCAATCGATTCTAAACTGGAATGGAGCCCACGATTGCAGGAGTAGCTCAAATGACCCAGCCAAATGCGTCCTAGTAAATGCCCAAACGTATGATGACAAGATTGGAGCAACGCCCAAAACTCAGTAAAATAACAACAGCTCCCAAAGGAAAGAGAAGTCAATTTCTCCAAATAGTCTATGCTTGTCTTTTAGCGGCTCCAGTTAACCTGCGTTTGAATTTGTCTTTACTCAACTCTCCTTCAAGTGATGTCTCTTGAGTATTTACCGTCAGATATCTTCAAATTGTTGTATACACCAGAATTGAATATTTCACATTCACGAGCTATGACTTTTCCTCTTGCAATTGCGATTCTCTTTCTTCGTCTTTATCAAGCGGCTCACCTTTGAATGAGCTGGCGGCAGTCTATATTGGCTTCGATTTAAAGTATTTATTTGTTGGTAAAGAACTTGGATGACCTTCTCTAAGTGCGCCAATATGGAACTTTGATTCTCTTATAAACTCCGTCTCTTGTCTTGAAAGACTTGGATTTGTCTTTTCCCGTAATCCTTCACTTAGACGATATGAGTTACCTCCAGAATTGTCTTTGCCTTTTGTCTGAAGGGAGGCACGATACTCAAGCAGCTCCCAACTTTCACATAAAATTCGTCTTCTCTGTATTTCGTCTTTATCCAGCTGCTTAATCACTGCTTCCAAAATGCGTCATGTAGCTTCCTCCTTAAATATTCAATTCTTTGTCTTATATGACTTCCTCAAGCAAATCGATGAAGAAGTGTGAATATATTTCCCATTCAATGAAATTTGACCTTCCAGAGAGAAAATCAAATGCCTAAATGGACTAAAAATATAAAGCTCAGTTATGCAAATTGAATATCCTGAAATATAGCTACAGATTGTAACCTGACTTCATACCAACATCGAACACCCTCACACTTAACAAATTTGGTCGAAAGACCATTAAATTTTTTGATAATGAATCAGCAAAGATTAGAATTCCTCTTCAATGCAATTACAGCAATACATCAGCTGCTGTAATCCCCAAATAATGGCTGCAACAATAAACCAGCTGCTACAACCTGTCGAATCCCCTCAATGAAGCACAAGTAGAAACCCTAGATGGATTTCTCAACTCCAGCTAGGGTTGATCTTTCACAACCAAACCTGACACTCTAGAGTCTTCAAACCCTCGAGCGAATACTAAGCATTTAGCTTCAGTTTCTTACCACACAAGTAATGAGAAATGTAATCCAAATCAAGTGTGTTCAAATGCTTAGCCAACAACTTCTTAAATAGATTTCTCAATCACCTCCAGGAAGCTTCTAGAATAAAATATTATTTTCTTCCTCAAGTGACTTTTATTATTTTATTATTTTATTTTTAAATCACTTAAGTCACTTTATATTAAATTAATTAAATAATAAGTCATCCCTTTTGATATTATATTTTATTGGAATAACTTAATAAATAATTAATTTAATATACCTCAATTCGGGGACATGACACTATCTTTTCCTATGTCAGGTTGTAGTGTCCCCTTTTTGTGGCCTTTCCAGCATCTTTGGAAGCTCCAACTTTCTTGGAGAGTGCCATCTTTGTCGAAATGGAGTTCAGTTAATGTTGTGTTCAAGGAATCAAGATGAGTCCGTTGATTCTTTTTGGGGGCAGTTTCGTCATTTCAAGTGCATTCCAAACTTCTTGAAGGAATATTCTATTTTTGGAAAGTATCATTTTTATTAGGTTGGATCTCCAATGAGCTTTTGAGTATGTTGGTGCATTCAGCATTCACCTTTGGGCTATTTTTGTATTTTCCACAACTTTGGGCTAATGTACAGAAAATAATTAAAATATTAAATGTTGTTTTTTATATTGATAATTGTTTACAATTATTTTTTGCTCATTCAAGCATCAACATGAGATCAACACAAGCTCATTGTGAGCACGACCATGAAACTAATAATAGCTCCTTTCGAGCAACCACACTAGAAATAACCAATGGAAGACCAAGAGTCGCAACTTAGAAATCCACTTATTTAGAAACCACTTCCATATTTAAAGCCAACTATGGAAGACCAAGAGTCACAACTTAGAATTCCATCTAAGATGTCCCTTTGGGATTCGAACTTAGAACTCCACACTGAGAATTCAATGCTTTAACCAATTAAGATCAACCCCTTGGACAAATAATTAATATTTAAGTTGTCTAAAGGTGAATTAAAAGATAACTTATATTAATTATTTCTAAAACTAAATTTTAAGTGACTAAAGTGCTGGAAAAGTAAATAATTAAATAAAGCCACTTATTTGGAGCTAAAGGTTTATTATTAAAAAGATTTAAAATTATAATTTCCAGAAAGTTCCAAGAATGCTTATAAAAGGGAAATTGGAGGAGAAGAAGTTCATTTTGAATATTTTATGAAACTCTATTTTCTTTGTGAGGTTGAACATTGTTCATCTCTTCCACCTTAGATGAACCCCTAAGGTAAGATTGGTTTCGGCGGTGAATGATACCTCCCTTGCCAATATTGTGTGATTCATTGACGGTCACAGTTTGTGCAGAAAAGATTTATGGTGGATTTACATAGGATTCAAAGCTGGGTTTGATAGTTCAAGAGTACGGATTGTTTTATATTTATGAAGTTTGCCAGTGGATAAAATAATTTATCAGGGGTTTGCAGGCAAACAATAAAATAATTATTTAAAATATTTTCAGATTGAAAAGCATCTCCAATTAATAAAAAGCAGTTGCTACCCTCAGTGATTGTCAGATATTAGTCTTCTCAATACCACACATTGGAAGTTGAATGCATTTCATTGCTGGATGTGAGCAGAGAGAATATCTTTAAGGGGGACGTGGAAGTCTGGAGCATTATTTGCTGGCCACTACACTCCCTTTGGGCAGGACGTTGCATAATAATAAGGGGCTGTGGGTCATAGGGTGCATAAAGGGGGGGGTGAGGCCTTTTGTAAACGCTTCCTGGAACTTAGGCACAGCCATTTGAATGCTACAGGCAGAGGCGTGGGTGTTTGTGGAGGATCCCAAACTTGAGCAATTCATGTTGCAGCTGTCACTGAATGTTTAAATCTGCTATAATAAAATGTAGAGCATAAAATTTCCATATTTGCGTAGACTGAAATTCAGAACAGCAAGTTGTAATGTTCACATTTTATTATTTCTAATCATATTGAAGGAAAGACAACTGTTTGACATAATGTCTCAATAAATCTGTGAATGCATTGAGTTTATGGTGAAGACATGTTCTAAAACCCTTAGATAAATTCTTCCAAGTAATTAGAATCAGAAATTTCTCATAATCAGTTGCATACAAAGTGTTTGACGAAATGTCTGCAAGCTAAATTGGAAAAAAATTGTTGTTTAGTATTGTTTCTGGATTCGATTGTGTTGGAGCTTTTTTGTATCAATGTTTCGGATCACACTTCGTGATCCATCATAGATCTTCTCCTCTTGCTCTCTACCATCCTGATGATGGATCACGGAGTGTGATCCGAAACGTTGATGCAAAAAAGCTCCAACACAATCAAATCCAGAACCAATACTAAACAGCAATATGGATTGCGGAAACTTGATATCATTAATGGAAAAAAGTTGCAAGTTTGAAACGATATAAGCTGGTAGGGTTATTACACGGGTCCAGTTCCACTGTTTGTTCAAGTCCTTCAGTTACTTATTCATCTGTGTTTTCCGATCAGCAGTTTCTACAACTTGGCTTAGGCATCATTTTCTCAAGAATGAGTCTTCATAGTGTGCTACACATAAGGGGTTGGCTCTAATGAGCACATGAATAAGTAAGCTAGACTACTTGAATGGCTTGAATAATCCAATTTCGCATCAATTTCTCATTAAAAAAGATGAGGAAGAGTCAACTGAAATTGAAGCTAGGGAAGTTAAGCAGCGATTAAGGGTTTCAATCTGGATTGTACTGCCTAAAGAAGAGTCCACTCCCATTTGAAGTTCAAATTGTAATGTATTTTTTGCAGCTCTTACTTCTATGACATTGTTTTTTTCTTATTATAGAAGCACAGTTATAACTTAAGTACTTGCAAACACACAGCAAATGCCCTCAAACTCTTCATATGAAGAATTTTAATGAAATACAAGCTTTAGCAGACCATTACAACAAAATTTCTCCTAGGAACTGGGATATTGAGACTTACTCATCAAATTCCAAAAGATGATCAACTCTCATGCTAGACCTGCTGTGTATGAATAATAATTATACTTTTTGAGATCAAATTCACAACACAAAACATTCCATGCTACAGAACTGTAGTATAGGGATTACTAAATGGCCACTTTGGAGTTGGGCTAGAATCTACAAGGGTAATAATTAAATTGTATAACACAACATTTTTTGTACCATTTTTTGCAGGAAAGTGGAAACCATTCAGCTATTGTTTTTTTCAAATCTGAATAGATTGCCCAGTTTCTAAAAAGCTTAACTGCCAGAAAATCACATAAAATTTACTGATGGATTTACACAAATTTACATTAACTTGATGGCCTTCTTGAAGCAGCATTCAACTACAAACAAATGAAAAAACTATTTCAAATAAAAAAAGAAACACAAATCACAAAAACAGTCCACAAACGGTATACAATACAAACAAATGTAAGCAATATACAAGATATGAGATGAAATTACACAGAAGGCATACCTGTTCATCCTCCATAAGCTCCAGTGAATCTTCAATGCTCATATTGATTGTTTTCTCTTTCTTTTGACCTTTCTCTCCGTACATAGCTGAAACTGGTGATTTGACTGTGAAGCTGTCCTTGAGCCTGAGAGCAGAAGGTCGGAAATCCATTGAATTTTTAACCAAAGTACTCCTCAGTGAAGCAGATGACACGGGAGATCCAACAAGAGATGTAGATGACAAAGCTGCCACTTTTGGAGGATAAGGTATCTGCAAATGTTAGCAAGAAGAAATTAGACATTTACTGAAAATGGATCAAGAAAGGAGGCACAAAAACAAAAGCATTGGCAATGCAGCATTTAGATTTTGAGCTTGTTTTGAGACAACACCCAACTAAATGGACCAGACTAAGCTTCTATTCATCTAAGGCAGATGAAATCATCTATCAATTTGGAAAAAAAAATGTTTTCCCAGTGTTAGATCACCATGAGTGAGGATTTGCTTTAAGATATCAAAAATTTATGACTTGACAAAAAATTCTTGTAAAGGACAGCAATAAAGGCCAGGTCAATCAAGTCCCAAAACATATTACAACACCTTGAGACTTATAACTTCCTTAGGAGATATTTTGTTTCATCAATGGAGATGGTAAATTTTCAATTAAAATTAATATTATCAAGAATCCCAATGCCACAGTATCCCCCAAATGACAGTAATTCTTAAAATATACAATTTATGCCAACTATAGTTCTAAACAAACGTGGCACATGCCAGATAATCATTGAAAGTATATAGGCCCTTCACTAATATTTGATGAAAATGTGTCCTGTTAAGTTTTCCACATAATCTGAATAAATTATTTACTTATCTTCAAATAATCCTCAAGTTACACAGTGACTTACCAGGGAAAGGAGCATCTTAAAGAGAGTTACCAACATGTCTCAAAAGCATTGGCAATCTTGAATTTTTTAAACTTCGCTCATATATGCAAACACTAAGAGAGTTTGGGCGACAAATTGCATACAAAGTTACCTTTGGTGTAGCTACTTTTGTAGTTCTAACCACTTATGCTTGTATTAATTGATATCAACATTCCAAAAAATGGTGGAAAAACATTAGTCGTACAAGGAAGATAAGGATCATGGAACCGATTCGATAATTTTCTCCCTTCACCTCATCGACTTCGTTTGTGAGATCAACCTTTTATCTATTCCATTTGGCAGCCTATGCAAGTTTTCGTGAGTTTACTTCTGAAAAGAAATGATGCAGCAAGCTGGATGTACCTCACTGTTAACACAATACAGCCAATTATATTTATGACTATTTTGTGTATAAATTAATAACTATAATTCAGATTCATTCTTTTGGGAGTCATTTCATACCCCTTTGTGTAAAATGTTTGAATCTGAAAGTTGAAGTGGAAAAGGGAATTCCTAAACATCCAAACTTCTCATGATATGCAAGAAGGGAATTACTCAAAACTCTAGGAACCTCATATCTATAGTAGAGATATGTATAATTATTAATTACCTTAAGGCATTATACTTTCAGCCTTCCATTACAGGATTCAAAGAGGCATTTGTAAAATTTACTTGGTGTCTAGTTTTTGAAGATTACATAAGGGTACACATTTGATGGCATTTTGCCACCACTTTTGCAAATGTAAACTCATTTCCTCTAAAGATCACTGATATCATCAATTCCTTTGACCTTCTATTAGCATTCTAACTTTGCCCAGTGAAGTCACATCCAGTCTACTCTGACAACATGTGTGTATGAGCCCAACTGTGTTACATTCAGGTTAAAAAAGAAAGAAATATCTAAACCATCTAGGTCATGGGTCAATCTATCCAAACTCAACCTATATAACTGAACAACCTAGATAATTGGTCTCTCAAATCAGAAGCTAATTCTTCTCACAAATGTAACATTTGAAACCATATCTATTAGCAATTAATTTAAATAAGAACTATACATAGCACCCAGGTCAACCAAAATAGATAGTCAATGACTTTATGGGTCTCGAGCATACATACCAGATGGATAGTTGTGGATTGACGCTTTGTTGTCTAAGCACCATTAATGCAACCATTGTGAACTTTGTAGCATGTTCTTTTTTTAATAGGAAATCTCTTTGGTAGTGGTCTTTTCCACATTTGTAGGTTCCTTTTGGAGGTCCTTGCTTTCTATATTTACTTTGGTGCCAAATTCTACATCTGCAAGCATTGATGTCACTATCTTATGATCTTGCCACAATTGTGGTTGATACCCATTCTGTCTTAGATGCTTATTGGCAGAAATCTTCTTGCATACCTTATTTTGTATATCTTATTTTCCCCTAGGTTACTCCCCATAGTATTCCAGCTTGTGCACTCTCTTATAGAATCCTTCGTTTGACCAACCTTAAGGACCCCATTATTCCAATATTCAAACTAAAGAAATCAAAGACAGCATATTTAAAACAGTCAAAGATCCAGAGAACTTAAATCCTTATGCTTTGGCAAAGAGAGGAGTATTCCATGTAGTACAATCCCTATAGTGTCCATTTTTTCTCATTTAACTTTCCCCTAATATAGCCCACAAACATGCCTTCTTGGCTCAGAACCACTTTAGTGGCTATAATGCTTCCATCACAATCCACTTGAGAACCCTTGTCGAAATCTTGCAAAACTAATGTTGAGTGCTCTACTATCTTTCATTGCAAAAAAATGAAAACTCTTGTGTTGCTGCTGTCCAAAGAAATGCTTTTTCCTTTACACAATCCATCAATTGCACACATATGCCAATACAATTATAGATAAATTTCTTGTACCAATTGACTTATAATGAAAACCACTAATCTCTCTAGCATTTCTTGGAATTGGGTATAGGCACAAATTATTGCATATATCAAAGGGCAAGAGGAAGCAAGCAATGTGGTCAACAAATTTTGATCAAAGACTCATCCTTTGTCTAAGAAAGGATCTCCCAAGCCATCTATAGGGTCTTCCTCCACTCCAATAACGACTACCAAACATCAATTTCTAATAACACCATCTTCAAGAGAAGACAATGATAACCTTATTTTCTGCAAAATTAAAAAGAATGTCGGCCCATTAGAAAGAATAATCCAGAATTAGACATGGGACAATTCCAATGAGCATATTGCATTTTGTATTTATGCCAATGGGCTTCCTTTTCAACCTCATAAGATCACCATATTGGCAACAAATTGTGTGGGAGATAAATGAAGCCCCTAAAGGATATAAATTTCTTGGCTATGTAAAGGCAAGCAGTGCCAAGCACTACCCTATTGGTGAAAGCAAAAAACCAATCAATACTTCATTGCAGATCATTAGGGGCTCGTGGGCCGAAACAAGGTTGTTCATTATTACTGATGGATGGAACAATTGTAAAAACAAGCCTTTAATTAATATCATTGTAGTGCACCTTGAAGGGACAACGTTCTTTAAGGAAGTTGGTTGCAAGGGGAAGATGAAAGATGCAAAATTCATCGCAGCCATTCTCATATAGTCCATTGAGGTAGTGGGACCTCAAATGATTATCCAAGTCATGATAGACAATGCTAAAAATTGTAGAGGTCCAGAGTTGTTGGTTGAGGAAAGAGACAAATACATATTTTGGACATCATGTATGATTCACTTGCTCATCTTGACTTGGATGCTTTTGTCACACGATCTTCCTTAATCAACAATGACAAGCATGAGGCTGCTACAAGGGACATGTATAGTACAACTAGTGTGAGTGTTACTATCAGTGCTTGTGGTTTTGAAGAATAAACATTTGACATTGATGGTCTCCATGAAGAGCAACATGAGTTTACATACGCAATTGCATGTTTGACCATTGAGCATTGTTGTATTTTGAAAATTGATCATATATACACCTTTATCTTTATCTTTTAAAAATTAACATTTAATATTGAATGATTAATTATAAACTATTAATTTTATTTGTATCCAATTATACAGATTTCTGCAAATTATGACTATTTTTTTTTTTTTTTGCAGGGCCTTATTTAACTTGGGTTTTAAAAATTTGAAAAACCACCATAACTAAACTCCAAACCTATACCAAACCCAAACTGACAAAGCACTTAGTCTATGAGTATCTTGGTTTGGCAAATTTGCTCCTAGAATGAAGCCCATGTGATGTGCAAGTTTCTTTGATAGTGGCAATCGAGTAGGAAGTTATTAAAAACGATAGTTTTGTGTACATCAACTAAAGTCTTTGCTCATACTAAAACAACTTCATTTTTATTTCTTTGCATCACCTATGAATCAAACCAAAGCACCCTTTAGATATTTTGATAACTTGAATGAACTCCTCGGATGACACCAATAAACATTATCTCTTTCTCCACCATCCTTTCCATTGGCAACAAGTAAAATTTCTTCCCATCCTTGGTGAATGTAAAGGTGTTCATCCTTCCATCACGTAGAACTTCTAAGTCGAATAGTCATGGCCATCTATTCAATGAATGAAAAGCATTCATTGGGATTACATTTCTCATCACTTCATCATGATAATCTCCAATGTGGATTTCCACCTTATATTGTGTTGGTTGATAGATTTGTCCTTTTAAAGATTAACTCAAAATGACTCTATGTTGCCCGTAACAAGGATGAATAAGCAACAAATAGTTGGAGAGATCACCATTTCATTGGTGATCTTCCTCTGAATTTTAACGAGGTACAACTCCCTCTCTATATTTTCAATAAAACCCTAAAACTACGAACTCAAAACTATGTATGCTTTTAACCAGAAAGCAAGAAAGGCATAACTAACATTGGTTCATCACTTTGATACCAATGCGACAGGAATTACAGCCCAATATTGCTAATACTTTAACTCACTGATTGGAATATCAATAATAAATAAATGATCTTTCTAATAGAGACTCCCTCAATCACAGAAGAGGATAAACGTAACATAAAGAAGCATTCAATTCACAAAGGAGAGAACCTCCACATATTTATAAAAGTTCAAAAGCTTAAACATAAACAATAACATTACATCCAGAACTTCAATGCTCACAGACACTAAATAACTTCTGACTTCTGAGCAAGCGAGTCACAATGATCCTTCTTTATTATTTTCTTTAATCATAGTGTAATTAGAAATCAAAAGTTCGGACCCTTCCAATGCCTTTTGAATGCATATTTATAGATCCTCATTCTTGAATCCTTTCAGTTATTGTAACTGCCGTTATCCCCAGTGGGAGTTACATAAATTATTACCCAATTCTTTCTTAGTCGAGCCTTGTAAGCATTTATGACTCTTTTTAGAAATGTCATAATTACATTACGCATATCAATTCGATTTTGACATGCTAATGTATCACCACTCCTTGTATGCAAGCCTCGTGGCTTTCTGTATGTGTGAACAACCTGCAACCTCTAACCTCCACATTTAATTACATATTCACTTTGGATTATACGCGTGCAAGCAGAGTTAATTAAAATGTTTCACACTAACACCAAAGCTCATCCAACCAGAAATCTAGCAATCTCATCACATCATCCATTGTGCTCATTTAATTCAAGGCATTTGGCAGCATCCTTGTTCATTAGTTGCTACTGAGAAAATATCCCCATAGCTTATCTTGCAGATATGACAGCCATTCCCTTTCTCTGTAAATTTGAAGGAATTGCCTTCATTCTTCACATCTCAACTTCATTCTCAATATGTCGAGCACTTCTAGTGACGCGACTTCCAAAGGCGATTTCTTGGTTATTGAAGGTGTAGAATGCAGTTCTGTGAAGCGGTTGGTAGCAGACTAGCTTAAAGAGGTATTCCTTATAAGGACTGATGTAGAGGAGGGAGTAATAAGGAAGATCATTGGGGAGAACTTCCTCGCACAGGTCTACGTCCATAACTCTACACTCTTGGAGCGTTTTATGTATAACTTCACCTAGACTTCTAGCAAGTTGGGATGGGGTGCCAGAGCTATTGAGAGACTGGTGAGGCCAACATACATAGCTAGCATGGAAGCCGCCTTGGGACGCCCGAGTGAGTACTTGCGAGAAGGCCTGATGGGGGATAACATCTGCATTGCCACCACTCTCCAGAATGAGCAAGTCAAACAAGTTGTTACTCTCTTGCGTGCTGGACTGGAGAGGAATGTAATGGAGACCTTGGCTCATTATGTTGAGTTTAATGAAAACTTGTTTTCCCCTGCACAAATAGAGAGAATTCAGAAAGTTGTGGAAGGTATATGCATCCTAATGTTCACTCTCTGTGCGTAAAATCTTGTACTCGAAATCC
This sequence comes from Sequoiadendron giganteum, assembly GCA_007115665.2. NCBI lineage: Eukaryota > Viridiplantae > Streptophyta > Pinopsida > Cupressales > Cupressaceae > Sequoiadendron > Sequoiadendron giganteum. The sequence continues at coordinate 3,849,518 of CM021110.1, forward strand.
CTCTTTTTGATATAATATAATATATATCCATTTATATGCTTTAATTGCTCTGCATAATGTGATGAATTTGATATTCTCTGCTTTTGCTTCATGTGCTTCATCATTTCCATTTTTTGTATTAAGTAGGCATCTTAAAATGCAAGATGGCGGTCTTAAGAATAATGTATGTAACCTATGTCAGGTTCCGACGAGGTTTTGAGAACCTCGTTGGGATCCAACACGGTCCTAAAAACCTTTTGATTCTCCACTTCACAATCTTTCTTTAAGGCACAATCCGAAACACTTGGGTGCTTTCTGAAACTAATAAAACACTAAATCTTTAAAAGAAATCATTTGCCATCGGAAATAAAATAGGTTTTTGAAACCCTGTCGATGACCGACAATGGTTTCAAAACCTTACAAAAGATCCGAAATAGCATTAGTCTCGCTTATCACTTAACTTTTTCTTCTTTTGGTCAGAGCTCGCCAAGGTTGTGAAAACCATTTCAAGCTCTGACGCTATTTCCAGAACTTTACAAAGAACGGATTCAATGAAAAATTTTAGGTTTAACTTTGGAAAGTCAGGCAAAAATGGGATTGTGACAACCATGGCGGCGTCTAACAGTTTTGAAAACCATGGGAAGGGGCGATAACTTTAACTTAGGCAAAATTTTCATGGGTGGACGCAGTTTTGAGGGAATGACAAAAACCGCAGCAACATATTGCTCATTCATTGTCACATGATACCTCGTCTACAAGCATGAAAGGTGATGTGGATAACAATGGGTAGTGTATTTTAGGCATAGTTTTTGTACCACCTCAAAGAACATGTAATGTCCCCAATTTAGCCCTATGCTTTTCATTTGGATTTAGCCTAATTCTGGGAACTCGTAGGCTAAGCAGAAGCTCGAATCAGGGTTTCCAAACTTCTTGGAGGATGCTTTCGTCTTTTTGTGGAGCTTGCACTTGGAAATGTTGTACTTGGATTTCGGATTCCTTCTGGGTTTTTTGAGAGCTTCGCGTTGGTGGTTTCGGTTCAGCATTCTGAGCACCTTCAAGAATTTACTATTTTTAGTAAATTCTATTTTTAGCAATGATCCAGTCAGCATCAGCTCAGTTGACTTTCCTCTTCTGGCAGTTCATTGGACAATTCTCATTTTTGGCTTAAGGGGTTCATTTTGGAGAAATAAGTTATTTTAAGTCAAAATGTTTTATTTTAAAAATACCCTTGGCCTAGTGATATAACTTAACAGTTGTTTTAAAGAAGGGGACTTTGAGGGGTATTTTCTCATGAAGGAAATATTTTTATATTCCTAAAGTTTATAATTGCTCAAGGGAAAATGGACGCCTATTTGAAGGAGTTTATATTTTATTTAAAAAAAGAGAAGTGATTTATATCTCTCACGAAAGGTACGCCATTTTGAAGAAAGAGTTTTGGTCAAAGATTAAACCTAAAAGCAACTTGGGATTAGGGCACACTTTCTAGAAGCCTCCAGAGTCTTCTCTTCATTCTATAAAGGAGGTTCCCTCTCTTCTTTTGGAGCATCTTATGTTTTATGATATTGTTATGCTGCCGGAATGGCTTTGGGATTGCTTCGAGGAATGAATGCCTCCTAGCTTGGCTCTTCTTCTTGCTTGAAAGATAGCAACTAGTTGAGAGATAGTTTGTAATAGGTTTGTCTTGCATTTCAGTTGAGTATCTTGCATTTTTGGAGTTCTAGATTTGCATTTCAGTCTCATTTTGAAGTTGCTGAAGTCAAGCTGAATCTGTAGTTTCACTCATAAATCTGAAAATAAAAATACAGTCGTTCTGGGTATTGATTCATTGAGTTTCCTTGATAGGGGCGACCCTTCTTGCAAAGATTCAGATTTTAATATTGAGTGTTTATTTTTTAAAAGCAAAATCGCTTCTCTCTATTGGCCGCACCATTCTGGTCTGCCTGGCAAATGTTTAGAAAAAAGAATACTTCGATTTGTTAGCTGTTTCTTGGTCTAGTCCTCATTGCCATCATTATAGCTTTCGTTTGCATCAGGTCTCATGTCATTCTGGCAAGTATTGAGTGAGTTGTGAGCATTTTAGTGGATTCTAGGGTTGCTGGTTATGCATATTACGTTGCTGTTTTGTTATATCAGTCTTGAGTAATCTGTATTTTGGTGAAGAGTTGTATCTGGAAGGTCATAATTAACCTTGGAATGATCATATCTATTACTGCAGCAGTGGAGAGCTTCTAATCTTGTTTATTGCAGGCATCTTCTAATATTTTGTAAGCTGAACAGTAGTACTGTCAACATTTCTCTTAATCTTACTTTACATTCTGAAGCTGCATTGTATTTCTGTATATCTCCGCCATATGGTCGCCTCATTTCCACTCTGGAATTGGGTAGCACATACTTGGTGTTGAGTTTACTTTCAGCATAGTTAGCATCTCCGTCATATGGTAGCTCCCATTCCATCTTGGTTTGGAAAGCACATTCTTGATGTCGAGTTAATTCAGCATCTTTAACATCTCCGTCATATGGTAGCTCCCACTCCGTCTCGGTTTGGAAAGCACATGCTTGACGTCGAGTTATTTCAGCATCCTTTGGTTTTAAATGCTAACCCTAACGATTGTGTACTGCTGCTATCCTTGTTGTAATTGAAAAAGCAAAAAATTTGGCTTGGTATATTTCAGAACATCAATGTTTGTGCTTCAAAATTGCTTCAAGGGCTTGCTTCACTTTGAGTAGCATTCCTCTCTATATGAGGTTTGATTGAATCTCTCCTATGAGGACTGCCTTCTTATTGAAGGGTTTCTCTTCCACTTAACTTCATAGCTTCTCATGGTCTCTACTATTTTTGTACTTTATTTCTAATCTTATGGATCTTTGTATCCCATCTATGTTGTGTAGTATTTCTCATTTTTTCCTAAAACTTGAAAGTGTTGTCCCTAAGCACCTAGAAGGAAAAAGTCACGAATGTTTCTAATAGCATTCTTCTTCATCCTCTTGTATTCTATCTTTGTAATGCTGCCTTACTCTTCGGAATTCTATCACTTACTCATTTTCCTCTCAAACATTTTGTAAGTTGTTGTTTCTTTATACAAGAAATTTTGGGAGCATTGACATTAGCATATCTTGCAAGTTGATATTTCTCTAAGAAAAACAAAATTATTTTTATTTTTACCCACTCCTTTATTGGTTTTTTTGTTTTCTTCTATTAGACCAGCCATACCTGCAGCTTATATTGACACCTATTTATTGATATCATATAGATATTTATGGAGCTTGGGAGACTTCATATTATCTCAAGCATTGGCTTTGATCCTAAATCTCCCCTAAGATTGATCCAGCAATGAAATCCTAAATAGGGAATAGTAAACTTCCTATGCAATTGAATCTAGAAGACTAACATCTTCAAATGCATTCATTAGTAGAATAACACAAAGTTATTTGATCAGTTTAGTAAATTTTAGATTGTGATATGAAATTCTTAGTGATGATGAAACAAAAAGGGATTTGATAGGATAGTACAAAGTTCAATACTAAATTGGCATAATTAGACCTTAATCAGTGATGTTTGTTGAGCTGCAAATTCTCAAGGGAAAAGTTCTTAAAATAAAACTTAGCATGTGATAGGTTACAAGAAGGAGACATGTGTCTCTATCTCATTCCACTACAAGTCAGTGAGTCTAAATAGAGTTCATAAGCTTTTCAAAAGTTCACCCATGCAAGGTGCATACAAGATTTTAACAAATGTCACAATCATGTGTAACACTTTTAAACACTATAAATTATATTAATGTGTTGTATTTTGTGATTGTTTACAAAAAATGCCAAATGGGCATATTTGTCTTTATCTCGTGTGTCTGCATTGTCTAATGTCATGTATTGTTCATCTAAACTCGCATTGCCTTTAAGTGAAGAGTAGAATTGAGAGCTATTTTCCATGGTGTTTCAGGGATGGGGATGACAAGACATAGGGGGTGCATTTCAAGTATGGCAATATGTGGGCCATTTGGGAACGGCGAGGGGACCGTAATATAAAATATATATATATATAAGAATTTTTAAAAATATAAAGGAACTTAATATTTATGTATTAAATTAACTTATATATTAAACTTCAATCAGATTATATATATTTTATATTGAATCATATTAAATCAGCCAGCAAAATGCAATTTAATCCTTTGATGCTGTTTGGTGCAACAGGAACAAAATATACATTAAAGGATTGTAAGCACATGATTAGCATCATTTAATAGGTATACATCACTTAGGACTAAGGTTCGGGAAGCTTCCCCCGTACAAGCATATGGTTTGACATGAAACCATGAATAATGAATACATATTATGACCTATCGTTGTCCCTCTTCCCACATAAATGATATATTTGTCCAAGTGTTAACTAGGCCATGGTGTTATAAAGTCCATTATATGCAAATTAGGTAAGAGAGGATCAAAATGTGATGGAGAATCAAAAAGGTAGAAGCCAACCATCAGGACTGTGCCAAGAAAATCCATGACAGCAATAATGCAACAAAGTGACCATATGGATGAATTTTTAATGATTTTTAGGAGTTTTGTTAAAGTTGCCAAATGTCAAAATTATTGGATGAAACCCAGCAAACTCTATGGCTTAGGCTCCAATAAAGTGAGATACAACCAATCACAATGTTGACCTAATGAAACCATGATAATAGAAATTATGGCATATAGAGATCTGAAAACACATGAATCTCAAGTAATTTTTTTTAAGAATTGAAATTGGTTTTTAACCATCCGAGATGCCTAGATGTCCCTGAGACATTCAAGAAATGTCTTCGACGTCCCTAGCTGTCCTTGGGGGCAGCCAAATGCCTTGCTAGCATTTCCTTGTTACACCCCGATTGTATAGCTACTATTGCATAGGGCAATTGATTGTAATGTTTGAATCATTGAGATGAATAAAACATGTTTTTGTTATCGAAATGAATGTGTTCTATTTAAATGATTGTCTCATTTGATTAATACTTCTATTGGTGTAATTCTTGTTTAATGTTGCATGCAAGTTATGGAGTAATGAATATTCTAGCTTAAGATGTTTTGTATATTGTTAATGTTGTGAACAAGTAACTATCGAGATTGTATGTCTATGGGTGCAGGAACGAGAACCATTCCTCCAGGCAAAGGGGAAACATCACTCAGGAGAGGGGCTTGGTTGGATAACCGGTAAAAGTAAATCAATTGAGTATACACACACTTCACTAAAGGTTTAGAGGAACTGAGTCAGATAGGTTGGTCTTGATAAGTCATCCATAGGCTTTAGGAGTTTGGGTTACTTCTTTGTGCTTTATGGGCGGTGTTACTTGTAAACCTGACTTATTGTTCTGTGACCTTGGTTGTGAAACATGATTGGATATATGTACATAGGTAGGGTGTATATGTGTATACATGTATCTCTCATATACATGTATATATATGTATGACATGGCGATATAGACGTACGATGGGCAAACTGATATGCCATACGTATGTGTCGACATGGCATACATACACATACATATACATGACAATATAATTGGCTATACACATCTATATAGATATACACGCTACCTATTACCTGTGAAAATAATATTGCTATATTGTCTTGAAATTTGCATATATACATATATACACATATATACATTAATAGGTATATTGAAAGTATGCTGACTGGCTCGCAATACACGTATTTAATCAATTATTATGTAAATGTGTATATATATGTATAAATGTAAATATATATATATATATATATATATATATAATATTATATAAATATATATATTATTATAGTTTTACCAAAATAAGGAGATATGTATATATAGATATATTTAAATATATATATACATAAATGTATTTTGAAGAAAAATAAAACTATAATAAAATATAAATTAAAACAATACAATATATATCTAAATAAAGAAGAAATTTATTTGGAAAATAAAGAAGAAATTTATTTGGAAAATAAAGAATTAACTTTATTAAGTCATTTGGGAATATCGATTATTTCATCATGGGAAATAAACTATGGAAATCTGGCGCAATGTTTGAAATATTTTACTCAACATAAAATGCAATGCATTTTCAAGAGGAAAATGCGCCAACTTCATAAAGAAGAAATATTTGTTTGAAACATTATAACAGGCATTTAAATGGGTGAAAATTTGAGAAAACTTCCCGTGAAAGCTATGAGCTTCCAACACAAGAAGAAATGGAAGACAAAATCAACTATTGATTAAAAGGAAAAAACGCCAGCCAAATGGAAATTCGTTGTTGCAACCTGAACCTTGACATTTTCGCAGCAAGTATGAATCACCATTGTTTTGCGCCAAAAATGGACGTATTTCCTATGTGTGGCAATTTCGAGTTGGAGTTGAAATAGTCTTGAATTTGTTGGCTTATAAGAAGTCGAATCACAGTTATTTCTGATGACTTAGGTCTGGGAAATCCGCCATGTTGCTTCTTGACCGATTCTGGGCACTTGCTGTCCATTCGCATGCCTTACATTGAGGAATTCAAGCTTATAAAAGGATGCCCAGCCTTTGTTGAAAAACACACAATTTAGTATTGAGCATTCTGAGTAAGGTCTTGAGTTATCATTTGTTTCATATTCTTATATACGCATTGCTGTAGTATCCATTTTGAAAATAACAGTAACTAGCATTACCAGAAATTGATTTTCAGTCATTCTGAGCTTTTGAGAAAAGCTAAGAGTTTAGCATCTGAGTAGGACATTTAGGAGAGAGAGTTCCTTTAAGGGAAAAGAATAGAGGAGTTGTTACCAGTCGGATTTAGGAGCATGCAAGAGCAGCAAGAAGGCCAAGCTTGAGGAAACAGGCATGTGGAAAACCTTCTTAAATATCTTTGTTTTGAAAGTAGAAGAAATCATTGTGTTTGTCTTTATGCATTGACTGAATTTGATCAATCTAGTGAAAGAGAATTATGTTTTTTGTTTATAATTGCATTGACTAAAGGAAATGTCTTGATTGCAAAATAATTATAAGGGAAAGGGAAACTGTTGTTCTTACTTTGCTTAAGAAAGGGATTTTTAAGTCTAAGGGATTAAAGAATGAATATGATTAAGTTAGATTGCATTTTGTATGTACATTGCCTATTCTATATGATCTCCGTATATGGAGAATACAAGGAAACTAGTTATTAATTAATAGGACCAAGATGAAACCAGTAACAAGCATGGTCTAAAACTTAAAGTTAGTAGGTTAACTAAGATAAGCTAAGTACTCCGTGGATAAAGATTTCTGGAATAGGAGTTACTTGAGGGACACTTGTAGACTGTTTTTCATTTTCTTATTAGATAGGTTGTTGTAGGGAGTCTGGGGTGATTGACTACCCATTGTAAGGACTCAGCCTATGCATAGTGTAAGATAGCCTTAAGTCAAATCGGCCCTAAGTAGTGTATATGATAGATGACCTTCATTCGAAGTACTGAATGAGACTACTTTGGCCAAAGTAGTGAAATGTACGACATCCACTTCGATGTGAGATAGTTGATACTACACTATCAGTTCATTGTGATCCTTCATGCTAGTTCGGGATTGTGAAATAGCAAGTTCTAGATGTATAGGACACAACACTATGCTCAGTTGGGTTGTCGCAGCCGGATACTCTACCAATCTCTTCGCTCGAAGGGAGGGCCATCTATCGAATGATAGATGTGCGGGGGACAGCATTAATAGTCCGTGGTTGGTAGAAAAGCGCCCGAGTGATGTTTCTCCTCCACAGCAGGCGACGGATACACCAAGATTTGAAAGGAAGGGAACCTGGACCGTCTTACTACTATTTGTGCAAAAGCTTATGAGCTATGTATGTAATTGTTTTACTTTTGTACTCTGATTTATATTTACAATGAAAATGGAATTCATGTGGAAATATATATTGTAACTTGCATGTATTTATCAATGAAGAAAGGATGAATTTTATTGTAATGTCTATGTTACTTGTTACTTTTATATGTTTGAAGTGAAATGTAAAAAAAAAAATTAATTACCCAAGGATGGGGTCGTTACATTCTTGATGTATTGTATTGTTTTAAAGACAGCTAGGGGTCATCCCCTACTATCTCCTCATCTCGAAAACATCTTTGGGGACAAGAACCCCAGGTTTAGGGCTGAGGAAGCATCCCCATGGAACATAGATTGAGAGAGCACAAGATGGGGACACTTGTTCTGATTTTCCCACTTGGATCCCACTGAATTTACTGAGCATTTTGTTTGGTTTAAAGCTTCTTCACAAACTTAATGGGAGGCAATACGATCACACTTGTCATCATCATGCTAAATCATTTAAAACTCGGTGCTAACACCATGGTGTTTTAAATATTTAATATCAAAATATTAATCGGAAAAGGGCCTCCTGAACCTGGTACTCAACCTAAACACCCCATAATAATATGTGGAAACTAACCCTTGCTTATGAAGTTGTATAATAAATGCCCAAAAAACTTTTCCTGAATGTAAACTCCTTCAGGAAAATCATTCTTGTGAACATTCTATCAACTGCAATCTCTAGAAAGAACAAAGAAGAATTTAAGACAAAATCTGATACCTGCAACAAGCCTGTGATGGAAAGTGAACTGGTTAATTTAGACAGAAGAACATCTAGTAACGTATCCTAATACAGTGAGGCAAGACAACCTTGACCAGTAACTCTTGAAGTGAGAAAGAATTCTGTAGATGTCTATTAACAAGAATAGAAACATGAGCAGAAGCATTATCCATATCAAATTGTTTATTGAAGTTTGTCTTATTAAAGTATTTATACCAAGGAGACCAACATGAGAAAAAATTCATTTTAGTAAATCACAGCCATCTTGCATATATTGTTTTCTGAGGTATATTATACTTTAATTAGTGTGGAATAAACATACTCATTTCAAACATGAACATGTGAGAGGTTGTCTTAATTTCCCCTAATCCAACATAGGGTGGACTATTTACAACGGCCACCATAGCCAATAGAAATTGCCTTTAGAATTTATCTTTCACATAAGAAACTAAGGAAACTATTATGAATTTTATTCCAACCTAGCAATAATAAGTAAATACTATGCCAAACAAGCTTAAGCCAATTTTAGATTAAATTAGTTTAACACATTTTTTATCCAGATTCTTCAAACTTAGCAGAATAATTTTAGCCAGTATTTGCTGAAATCATGTAGAAAGTTTATTTAATATAATGGGATGAACTGTTGTGGTGAAAGCAAAGAAGCATCTACAACAAAGATCACCCCCACATGGGGAATTTACAGCACAAACATACGCATGTGCAAACACACACACTCATGCTAACAAGCATGTACCTACACACACCCACAAATTTAGTTAAGAGGACAACTCTAGGTAGATGGTGCTGAAATTTTCTTTCAACGTGGTAAGAATGGGAAATTAATATGTAATTTAGAAATAATCACCAATGTTTCTTCTATTTATCCAAGTTTTTGTAACCCATTTGTCAAAAAAAATCAAGTTAATAAAAATTAAATGATGAGTTCCAAAGTCTGACTGGGAATAGAATAGATCTTAGTATTATTTGCCCTAAGTAGTCCTCCTAAGAAATTTGCTTTGTCATTTATGTTTAGCTAATACTACAGACACTTAAATCATCCACATCCTAACTGCACCCAATTTAATTCTCTTCCAGCATTAATGAAATGAGACCAATTTTTTAATTAACCATCCCATCGTTTTCCTAGTATTAATAGTAGTCCTCCTAAGCAATTTGATTTGTCATTTATGTTTAGCTAATATTATACACCTAAAATCATCCACATCCTAACTACACCCAATGTTATCCAATTCTAGCATTTAGATAAAAATATAAATAATCACCAATGTTTGTTCTATTTATCCAGGTTTTTGTAAACCATTTGTCAAAAAAAAATCATGTTAATAAAAATTACATAGTGAGTTCCAAAGTCTCGCTGGATTAGAATAGATCTTAGTATTATTTGCCCTAAGTAGTCCTCCTAAGCAATTTGCTTTGTCATTTATGTTTAGCTAATACTACAGACACTTAAAATCATCCACATCCTAACTGCACCCAATTTTATCCTCTTCCAGCATTAATGAAATGAGACCAGTTTTTTAATTAACCATCCCATCGTTTTCCTAGTATTAATAGTAGTCCTCCTAAGCAATTTGATTTGTCATTTATGTTTAGCTAATATTATAGACACCTAAAATCATCCACATCCTAACCACACCCAATTTTATCCTCTTCCAGCGTTAATGAAATGAGACCAGTTTTTTAATTAACCATCCCATCGTTTTCCTAGTATTAATAGTAGTCCTCCTAAGCAATTTGATTTGTCATTTATGTTTAGCTAATATTATAGACACCTAAAATCATCCACATCCTAACCACACCCAATGTTGTCCTCTTCTAGCATTTAGATAAAAATTTAAATAATCACCAATGTTTGTTCTATTTATCCAGGTTTTTGTAACCCATTTGTCAAAAAAAATCATGTTAATAAAAATTACATGGTGAGTTCCAAATTTTGATTGGATTAGCATAGATCTTAGTATTATTTACCCTAAGTAGTCCTCCTAAGCAATTTGCTTTGTCATTTATGTTTAGCTAATACTACATACACTTCAAATCATTATATCCTCTTCCAGCGTTAATGAAATGAGACCAATTTTTTATCTAACCATCCCATTGTTTTCCTAGTATTAATAGTAGTCCTCCTAAGCAATTCAATTTGTCATTTATGTTTAGCTAATACTATAGACACCTAAAATCATCCACATCCTAACCACACCCAATGTTATCCTCTTCTAGCATTAATTAAATGAGACCAATTATTTAATTAACCTTCCTGTTGACGTGCTTTTTATGACAACGCCAGCATAGAATAAAGTTGTCCAACGGTCACTCTATTCTCTCTTGATCAAAGTGTCCCACATGCTAAGATTGCTTGAAAGTTCATGTGTTCGACTCCAAGGTTCCTTTTATCGCGAATAGACTCAGTTGGTTGATGTGTTTTGCTAGTTATTTCAAGGGGACTTACGTAGTTGTTCGATTCTGTGAAGCAATTAGGACATGAATGATTTGGCAATATTGTTCTGGTATCTAGACTGACTCGGAAAATGCAGAATTTAAAGGGGATAGGGATAGGAATTCTACAATCTACTCCTAAAGGGTGGAATGTAAAGATCAATTCAAACAATCTTCAAACCAGACTCCGCTTTGCCTCCCTTCGGACAACTTCCACAAAGTTGGTGCAATCTTCAAAGGATGAGAAAATATTCAAACCATGACACAACATGTTCATACCATCACAACGATGCATATGGACATATGAGTCACAATCGAAGTTAAGCGCTATTACTCCAGTTGACCACGCAAGGCGAACTCACCTGTCAGCCAGTCCGCTAGTGGTATGGACGAGAAGACTTGCTCAAATGAAACACCACATTCCACAGCTAACAACTACTTGCATGAAATAAAAATCTATTTTACTCTATCTACCTTGAATTGGAAAGACGAAATGGCCTTGCTAGCTACTCATAACAAAGAAGAAATCACCAAGCAATGAAACTCTTTGTATTATGAAAAGTGTTCACAACAACCTTTTACAAAACTTTCAAAGGAAAGTTTTCTTCCCTCCTCAATCTAAAGCTAACTTCTAAGCTAAATGCTATATGCCTTCTACTCTCTAGCTCTGATCCAATTCCAATTCTAATCTCTATCTAATATCTTACAAATGAGGGGGGATGCCCCTTTTATAATAAGTCCAATTCAGTGGACGGTTTAGATCGAATTACAATGAAGGGCTCAGATCGAGCCACCTATGCCCTAATTAGGGTTTCTGCCCTAAAAACCGCCACAGAGAGGAGTGGGCAATGAATGCACAGAATATTCTCCACTCCCCTGCAGGAATCATAATGAGCAATTAATGCCCACTACCACCATCAAGAAGATCCTCATCTATGAGAGCGTTCCCACTGGCCTTCTCCCGGATAGCAAACTCGATCAACCGGGCCAATACCGCTTCAACCTCCTGTGCAGAGATCGGTGGAATATGGTTGAGCTGGAACTCCAAGACTGCTACCGTCTGTCCGTATCTGGTGTAAGATTTCCTCCATGTCACTAAGGCGTCCTGGGTATGCTGAATTATACTAGAGAACGTGGAGACATTCTCAAAGTCATCCAGGACAAGTGACCTCGCAGCTGAGAAGAATGGAGGCAGTCTACTTTTCAAGCCATCAGCAGTTATCTCCTCCGGGACCAACTTTCTAGCAAATATGGCTTCTAATGTATTGAGGACTCCCCCCAAGATGTTGCCCATTGCTTTCCTCACTTTAGCTGAATCTGCCCTTGCTGCGTCGTGAAATCCACGGCCTGTGACCACCGAGGAGTACCAACTGGTGAAATCATACCTATCACCTCTCTGAATTACACCTCCATCCACCAAGGTTTCTAGAGGTATATGCATCAAAGCCCCCAAACGAAGTACAGTCTTCGTTTGATAGATGCGAGTATCACCCAGGCTTGATCTACCTCCTCAAGTCCCCGCTCTTCCTCCAATCCTGCCCTCTGATCGGCAAATAATGAAACCACTCTCAAACTCGAAGACTGAGTTTGTGAGTGCACGGGTGATGCTTGTTCTATCCTCAACGGTATCGGTTGGGTTGGCACTTCCACTTGTGCCCTCGATGTCTGAGCAATTTGTTTCCCCTCTTTTTACCGATAACGGCCTTGGGTCACCCATCAAGCTATAAGTAAGGGCGATCGACTTGCTCTTGAGTCTGCATACATGTCTGTCGACCCAAGTCCTGGTAAAAGTCATCACCGGGATAGAAAGCGTGTCCAAGTCCATGATCTCTGGCTCGGACCAATCAGGTGGTGGGACAGGAGTATCCCTAACTGAACCATAGTCGGGTTGCATAACGTTGACATCCTCCTCCACCTGGTCGGGAACTGGAATAATCTCACATTCTCTAATCAACTTGAGAGGAAGTCTGGAAAACATCCTTCTTCTTATCTCAGCCTCATCCACTGCATTTGCCCAAAAGTCCTCCAGATGAGCTCTGTGCCGGTATTCAACGTTCTGTATCATCCGGATGTTCCTGTAAGGATCGAAATCCTGCCTGCCTGTGTGATATGACAAATGATAAGATTGCAGCTCGTCCTCTGCCTCTCGGGCTGCCTGCAAAGAGGGACACACCTCAATGGAATTTCCCATGGTGATAGGGAAATCAAGTCCACCCTTCTTTTTCCTTTTCTGAATCTTATCGTAGGCAATCAATTGCCTAGATACCTCAAGCATTACTATGTGATCAGTGGGGTATCGTGGTAACCGATACGGATACGAAGTGAACCCCTGCAGCCTAATATATGTGAATTTCGGGAATTGGATGAGCCAATACCCATATTCCTCAATCAATGTCTGTGCTTCTTTAGATATTCTCTGCTGCGTCCTCTGCTGAAGTGTCCTCGCAATGTGCATTGTGAATGCATCATTTGCCCGTTTATAGTTGGCAATGTTAGCTAAATGTAGTTGTGTGCAGGCTTCATGGATTTTGAATTGACCAGGGGCACAGCCGATTGGCTCCTTGTACGAAATCCCTCTGTACTTAGTCATTCTGGCCAACATGTAAATTACATATGAGCTCATGTAGAAAGTCTTCGTCACCTTCAGGCTCCTGAATTGCTCATCGATGTGGTTGCTAATCATCCTAGCCCAATCGACACACTCCTTTCCCTCCAAGATAATCTCGATGAAGTAGAACATCCAAGGCTCGAAAATGTAAGCCTGTGCACTCCCATTTACCCGGCTCAGCATCATTATCAAATCACAGTATTCTTGTTTCACGTCCTCGGCAATTATCTGCTTTGGGAGCTTAGTGCGGGGTGGCCTCGGCTTCTGCATCCAAACTCTGTTGATGACTGCAGTGACTCCTTCGAAAGAGGAAGAGTACATCTTATCTGCCCTCTTATTTGTCCTATATAACATCTCCTCAGCAGTCGGAATCCCAAATGCCTCTCCGATGGCATCCGGTGTGAAGTTGGCGAGCAGTTTACCATCCGGAGAGACAATCGTCCTACGTTCTGGCTTGTAGTGATTGGTGCACTCCATAATTAGCTCCGGACACTGAATTGCTGGCGGAAAACTAGCAGCTGCGTAGATTCCACTCTTCATTATATTATGTGCCGTGACTGATGGTTGATGGCCCCCTAGCCCGAACATCCTCGATTTGAGTGCATTTAGATTAAATGAACCAAGGTTGGTGTCATTTAATCCTGCCAACTTTGAAACTATTGCTGACTTTGGGAGAAATGGCTTAGCGAGCCTTTTAATCATTGCCTGCCGGGATGAGCTAGCCTTGCCTGCTTCAGTGTTTGCAGCTCTGCCTGCGGCTCTGCTTGTTCCTGCAACATCCTTTGCTCCGGCCATCTGCAAAATAAAATAGAATAGCAATAAGCTAGGCTGCAGATTTTTTAAATAAAATGAAGTAACCTCCGAGACGGCTGCGAACGTGGAGTTAGCTTTTTGAAAATAAAAACTCTCAGCATAAATTACTAACTCCAAACCTCGTACTGTATAAAAAACTTCAAGCTTATAAAGAAGCTTTCAACGACTGCACTTCCGACTGGCGAAGAAAATTGCAGCCAACTACCAACTTTCAGCAATGTGGATACTTTCTCAGCACAAAATGAATTAAATCCTTTGTCTCGACTTCGTCAACCTCAGCAACTTTCAACTTCAAAAAAAGGTGAGGAGAAATGAGAGAAGAGATTGTTTAAATAATTCTTCTCGGAGAATCCTGCTAAGTAGTGCTGGGGCTATTTTTAGCACCTTCATCAATTTTCCACTCTCTTCGTTCGGAATCTTCTAATTCAAGCGCAGTAGTGGGCTAGTCGTCAGCCGGTCATTATGGCAGTTGCCATTAATAATGATTCCTTCCTTGTAAAAATTCGAATTCTTCCTCTTAGTCTGCCAGTTAACTCTTGGCGATTTAAACAACTCGCGAGAAAAAAATCACTTGACTTGATTTAAAATTCCATTTTAAAATCTCGCAGTGTTTAAATAAATTCAACTCGAAAAAATTTCGTGGGAGTTGTAAATTTATTTCCAACTTTTAAAATGTCTGTCATTTAAATCCTCGATTTCATAAAATTTGCCTTAGACATTTTAAATTCTCTCTTTAAAATGTTCAACTCCGGGTGATTAAAAATTATTTGCCTGCTCGAAATAATTCATCCTCTGAGATTTAATTTCCGTTAGGAAAATAATCTAGGCAAAACGAAATTCCTCTGAAAATATTAAAATTTCCCATTTCCCTTAGGAAATTAATTTTAAAATTCTGTCAATTCACGGGTGCCGTTTAAAGAGGTTCATTTAATTTTCCATTTGACCCATGGAAAATATTCATCAATATTAAATCTTCCCCTTGAAAAATATTCGTCAACCTTCAACTGCCTTTGGAAAATTTTAAAATTCATCAAATCATCCTTCCATGCCAAGGGCGTATTTTCTCTGGTGAAATATTTATTCCACTTAGAAAAAAATGAAATTAATTCTTGACATTTTCTAACTCTGGCGTACTTGACCTCTTGGTATTATTTTTCTTATACACCCCTCGCCCACATACTTAGAAATAAATTTGAATCCTCACTCCTTGGGCATATTTCTTTCTCATTCAATTTTAAATTTCCATGCCTTAGACATTTTCAAGGCTCTATCACTTCAACTTGGGCGCATTCTATAGGTGGAACTTTGATTTTTAAATGCCTTACGCGTTTTCAGCCTTCCAATTACCTTGGGCGCAAAAAGCTCCTTCTACTTTCATCCTTAGTGCCTTAGACGTTTTACCTTTTACACTTGAGGTGGGCGCATTTTGGAGGGTCTACTTTTTGTTCCATGCCTTAGTTTATTTTTCACCTTTTATCCTTCTTGAGGGCGCATTTGTATGTGCTAGCTTTTGTTTTCAAACACTTAGGCGTTCTCAAGACCTTGCTGGAGATGGGCGCATTTAGCATGGTGGGCTTTTGTTTTCCAGACTTAGAAATTTTTTTATAAATTCATCCTGGCTTGCCTTGAGGGCGCATTTAACATAGTCCACTTTTATTTTTTTACACTTGGAAACTTTTAAGCCTTCCCATTTACCCTGAGGGCGCATTTTGCCATGGCTACTTTCGTTTTGTGACTTAGACAATTCCAAGTTTCTCATCCCTCATTGATTTAGCTTGGGCGCATTTGCTAGGGTGAGCTTTGGCTTTCTCACACTTAGGCGTTTTTACCTTCATTACCTCCATGGGCGCAAATGAGGGGTGGTGCTTTTATTTTGCCTTAGACAATTTTCAAAAGCCTTCCTTCTCCCTGGGCGCAAATGAGGGGGTGAGCTTCCATTTGAGGGCGCATCTTAGCCTTCTAGCTTTTGTTTTTGCCTTAGGCGTTTTTACCTTCACATCCTCCTTGGGCACAAATACATAGGCAAGCTTTCATTTCCATGCCTTAGCTGCTTTCTCACACACTTGAGGGCGCATTTTGATAGGCAAGCTTCCATTTCCTCACACTTAGGCGTTTTTTTAGGCTCCAAGAACCTTGGGCGCATATGAGGGAGGAGCTTGGGCGCATTTCCTTAGTTGAACTTTCGTTTTTGCCTTAGTAGAATTTTCACCCTCTTGACCCCTTGGGCGCATTTTGACCCATGAGCTTTTGTTTTAACACTTAGAAACTTTTGAACTCTCTCTTGAAGGTGGGCGCATTTGTGGTAGGCCACTTTTGTTTCATGCCTTAGAAACTTTTGAACTCTTCTCAACTTGAGGGTGAGGGCGCATTTGAGGGGTGCCACTTCCGTTTCATACTTAGAAAATTTTAAAGTTATCAACCTTGAAGGTGGGCGCATTTTCTCTGCTCAACTTTGAATTTTGTAATAAGAAAATTTCCAGATTTCATTCTTGAGGTGGGCGCCTTTTAGAGCTCTTGCTTTCATTTTCCCATACTTAGAAAATTATCATATCTCTGCTTGCTATTGCTTTTGCATTCTATTTTTAGCAAGTTGTGCTATTTTTAGCAAGTCCCTTGATTTTCAACCTCTAAGGCTCCGTTTTGCCTGAAAATTTCATCATATGATCTTCTTCACCTTGTGAACCTGTTTTGCCAGTCCTCTGCCCTGACCTGCTATTTATAGCCACCTGCTATTTATAGTAAGTTTTGACTTTCTGACTTCAGTAGCTCCGTTTTGCCTGAAAGTTGCAACGCTTGATCTTGATAGCTTGAGTGTCACTCTGATGCCAACCTCGGGTGCAGACCTGCTATTTATAGCCGTGCCCTGACTTACTAAAAATAGTAAGTTCTCCGATTTCGCTCAAATTTTGCCAGCAGGTACCTTGAAGTGTGCTGACATTGGTGGGGTGCTTCGTTTCGGCTATTTTTGGATTTTACCCCCTATAAAAGTGGAAACCCTAATTTGACTTGTATGTATCTCGAACGGTCTCCGTTTGACTTCGTTCCTTCTGCATGTCGTTCTGTTTGCTGAACTGGAGTGTTGGGGGTGGCTGCCAGAGTGTACCCGCTAAAAATAGAAACTGCCTGAAAAAGTGACTCATCCACTGCCGGATGGTTTTGCATGTCATATTGCCCGTGGGATCTCAAGAAACCCAGAAAAACCCAAAAAACTGGTCTGCATGCATGCACTGGCTAAAAATAGTAAGTCCTCAAAACTCGATCTTCTCCGCTTGCATGTCACACCGTTGCGAAGCTCTCGAAAAACCCATAAAGAAAAACCCGACATGCGTTGAAAAACACTGCATGCGAACCCTAAAAATAGCCTCCGAAAGGCTGAACTCTGAAAGTGATCGTCTCGGTTTGCATGTTACATCACTGCGAAGGTTTTGGAAAACCCAGAAGGATTCTCCAGACATGCATCTGAAAAGCTCATGTGGAAACCCTGAAAATGGCTCTTGAAGCCTGAACTGCCAAAAATAGCAAGTCGTCTGATCTGGCTCAAAATTTACATGTAGGCAGCTTGATGTTACCCGGATGCAGTGGAACTGACAGAATTCCAAAATCTCAATAAAATAGTCCCAAATTGAATACTTACTAAAAATAGTAAGTTGCCGGAATACAGTGAAAATTTAGGGGGACTCTGCTGGAAGTCTTCTGACTGCTGTACTAAGCTTAGATTTCAATTTCGTGACTCGGTTTGACCCTTAATAAGGATGGCGGGAAATTCTAATTTCACAGATTTGAACAATACTTGAACCTGGGTCAAACGACAGGACATCCCCGGAAGGACCAGAGACCAGAGAGAGAGCAAACCAAAGCCAAAAGACCAGAATGGAGCAAAATTTAGGGGGTCCCCATCTTGATGGGGTGATGTGTGAAAAAGGTCACAACACTTCCCAATCATCTTCCTAATATTAATTAAATAAATTCAAATCATTTATTTAGTTAATTAATCCTTTATCCCATCTCTTCTATAGTCCAACCTTAACTAAATAAATTCAAATCATTTATTTAGTTAATTAATCCTTTATCCATCTCTTCTATAGTCCAACCTTAACTAAATAAATTCAATAATCCCAATTTTCCAAAAATTAAATTAAAAAAACTATTTATTTAATTCCTCGTTTTTCCACCTCAATTCATTAGTTGACTAAACCCATTTAGTTAACTAATAAATACACTTGCACTTTTCTACATATGCTTAAACCATGGTCAAACTTACACTGTTGCACATGTCATGCATATACATGGCCCATGCTTCCCACTTTCCCACAAAAACTTTTCATTCAATCCCATTCATCCATTTTTCCAAGGAAGTCTTGACCCTTCACATGTCTCCAAAAAAGAACTTTTTGGACTTGATCCTCACCCTTCATTTCTTTCCAAGACAATCTCAACCATTCAAATCTCTTTAATGCATAGTTCCACCGAGTTTCGGGGACAAGGATGGGGGGACGGCAGGGGACGGGTTTCGGGGCCTAAGTTTGGGGGCGACGAGGGGACGGCGGCGAGGGGGGGCGGTGGGGGAGCAGTGCACTAAAATACATATAGTACTTGAAAAATTAGTTATAAAAAGATGTATAACTGTAAAAGCAAGGCCCTTGATGCATTCAGTCAATTTTGATGCATTCAAATTTCAGTCAAACAGTTTACATGTCTTGCCTGTGCTTCCACATTTTGCAGACCAATGACCATAAATTTATAAAATAAATTATTATATAAATGAAATTTATTGATAAACTAAAAACTAAACACAATTATTAAATTATTTTATAAATTTTTATTTCAAAATTCACTATGAACTGTGAAGTTTTGAAATCTGAGAATCTCAAATCAGAAAATATTAAAGAATAAATTAAAAAAAATTGATTCATTGGAAGTTTGGAATGAATGTTACAAATCCTGTTACACCCCGGAATTTGTATAGTTACTATTCTAGTAATGCTTAGAGCATTCTGATTGTAAGGAAGGCTTTGAATGAATAAAACGTGATTGAACCTTGTTATCAATATGAGAATCTGTTTACATGTTATGTTTGGCTCATTCTGTATTCTTGATTGATGTTACTCTTGGATAAGCAATGCATAGAGGAAAGTAATTAGTCTTGTTTTATATATTTGATTTATAAATACTGCAAATATTGTGAGCAATTGACTGCCGTGGTTTTGTGCCATGGATGCAGGAACAGGAACTATTCCTCCAGGTGGAGGGGAAACATCACTCGGGAGAGGAACTTGGTCGGCTAACCGGTAAAGTTGATCATATGAGCATACACACACTTCACTGAGGGTTTTGGGAACTGAGTCAGATTGAGTTGTCATGATAAGTCATCCTTAGGCTTAGGAGTTTCTGATTACTTCTTTATGCTTTATGAGTGGTGTTCCTTGATTGACTGACTTACTGTTCTGAGAACCTTGAATGTGAAATGTGAACTGATAAGTAACTGATGCCTGGAATTTACAGTTAAATGTATATATACGTGTTTGTGCGATTACGTCTATTAGAGGTGCTCTGACTGGCCTATAATAACGTAATTGGAGATTTGAAAATAAACATGTATAGATATATTTAAGTGTAAACTGAGTAAGTTATTAATATATTTAATAATATATTTAATATCAATATTATTATAGTTTTACCGATAATATATTAATATATCTAATATAATATTTGAATATTATATAGATATATTTATATATTTAAATAAAGGTAAATTAAAAACTATATTAATATTATATTGAATATAATACAAAATATATTAATACATTTTAATAAGAATATTAAAAATAACTAAACCTTTGGAAAAGATTTGATATAGACTATAATCTTTGATATTTAGTTTACATTTAACATATAAAGATATAATGGTAATTATTTATTTACCTTTGGAAAATAATGGCATAATCCTTGGTAATTACTTTGCAAAGGAAATTCGAAATATTTAAGACTTGGAAAATACATTGAAAGTATTAAAAGGTAAGGAATTTCGAAATTTAAAAGACCATTGGAAATTTATAAAAATTATTAAAGGAAATGTAAGTATGAACTATAGACTATTGAAAGACCTTAAATCAAATAAAAGAAATATTTGAAAAATCGCGGATTTCTTCCCGTGAAGAAATCGCGCGACTGTGTTAAGCTAAAAATGGGGAAAAATGGCAGCAAATGTAGATCCGCGCCCAGCTCTCACAATGTAGACTTGGTCGCAGATGTTAAGGCGCCACCATTGTGGACGCGTGGGTAAATAGAGGATAAAAATGACTGCGAAAAACCCTTGACGTTTTCAAACTGAAACTAAAAACGCCATTTGTGCTGCAGTCCGCCATTTTTGAAGGCAAGTTGAATGTTTAACCTGTACGTGGTTGCTTCACGAAATTAGCATGTGATATGTTGAAACATTCTTGGGAAAATATGTTGAATCATCAACTCTTTGGCTGTGTGTTTGGCTATTCGACTGCCACTGCAGATTTTGACATTTTCAAAAGAAGAGGTGTCGAATTCTCATGCCTACAAGATAGGAAACATGAGAATTCGAAACCTATAAATAGGTTCACTCTCATTGTTGAAAACACTCATTCACTCACTCTCCTTTGCATTGGAAAATTTGAAATTCGGTGCTGTGGTATTTTCTGTGTGTTAAATTTCTACTTTGCTGTTGAAATTCTGTGAAAAGCTTAATCCATCATCACTGCTGTTGCATTTTCAGTAGACTGTAAACCATTTACCATTTTGTGAGAAGCCATTACCAGTTTGTGAGAAGCCATTACCATTTTGTGGAAGCCATTCGCAATTTGAGACTGTATTGCTGAGAGCAACTTTTCCTCATAATTGTATCTACCTGAAAGTAGTATTTGCTTAAGCTGAGAGAAGGCTGCGAAGGACAGTGGAACAAGGACTGAAGCTACCGATCAAGCTCATACGCAAAAGGGAAATCAGGCATGAGAAATATCTTGTTAGAATTTTTGTCATTGATTTTTTAAAAAAATAAGTTGTTAGTTTGCTTGAATATGCCTTGCTTTATGCTGTAGTTTGAAAGGAAAAATAATAGGAAACCTCTATGTTTCTATGAAATTGTTGAATTGGTGAATAGTTTAATTTCCTTAGAAAAGGCTATTGAATTTAAGAGATAGCTTAAGAGCTTGTTGAATTGGGGAATAGTTTAATTTCCTTAGAAAAAGCTTATTGAATTGGAAATAGCTTAAAAGCTTGTTGAAATGAATTAGTTTGAATTCATAGGAGAATTTGAAAAGGAATAACATAAAAAGGGAAATGTTTGATTACTTCTTAGTAAAAGTACCTTATGTTTTGTATTGCTTGAATACTGCTTGAACTCCTTAAATAAAGGAAAGGGACTAGTTATTAATACTAGGACGAGGGTGGATTCAGTACCAAGGTAGTCTAAAGCTTTAGAGTTAAATAGGTTAACCAGAGAAAGCTATGTACTCCATGGATAAAGATTTCCATGTTAGGAAGTACCAGAGGGACCCCTTGTTGACTGTACTCCATTTCCTGTTTAAGTAGTTGAAGTAGGAAGTCTAGGGTGATTGACTACCCACGGAAAGGACTCAACCTACGCGTAGGATAAGGCAGCCTTAAGTCAAACTGAACCTGACTTAGTGCAAGTGATAGATGACCGTCAGTATAAGTACTGCCGAAATGCTTTGGCCAAAGTAGTGTAGTATACCTAACGTCCACTTAGACTGTGAGACGAATTACACTGTCAGTTCACAGTAATCCAGGTTACATGCTAGATTGAGATTGTGAGGACACAAGGATTTAGTTATGTAGGATTACACACTATGCTCAGTTGGTCATACAGAACCGGTTACCCAACCAATCTCCTCGAAGAAGGGAGGGCCGTCTACTTAACAGTAAACGTGCGGGGGACCGCAATATAAGTCCGTGGTTGGTGGAAAAGCACCTGAGTGATGTTTCCCCTCCACCTTAGACTTCTGATGAACCAAAGTTTGAAAGGGAAGATTCTGGACAGTCTTATTCCTATTTGCTCAAAAGCTTCCGAGCTATGTTTGAAACTTGTAAGATTCTTACCTTGCTTTTTAATTGAAAGAAAAGTAATGATGAAAGCGTACTCTGTTATTTACTTGGAAAATAGAACAATGATAAATTGTGTCATTTATTTCTTTATGATGAAATGTTCAATTAGAATGAAAAGAAAAGTTATTTACTTTGTCATTTAATTGTATTTCCTTGTATCTTATTAGTGAAAGTAGAAAATTTTTGTTTACCCGGTTTTGGGGTCGTTACAAATCCCTCAAAGGGATGTCAGATCATGGAAGAGGCGTCTGTCAAATCATGGAAGAGGCGACGCCTCTTCCATGAGCTAACATCCCTTTGAGGGATTCGTTCCACAGTCCACTTCCAACTGTGTCACGTTGCCCTTGCTGTGGGTATTTCAAATGAAAAAAAAAAAAATTTAAAAAACCTAAAGCTAAAAAACCATATAAAAATTAAAATGCAAGCAGCAAAATACCTTTGGTTCAGCACTTCTCAGTCTAGATGCAGTTGCGACTTGCATAGGCACGCATGGGTAATGTGAAATGAAAAATAAAACAAAAAAAATAATTTACATTGACTTTAGATTCTTAGAAGTCCTAAAAAATTAATAATATAATATATTATTTTTATATTAAACTTAAATTTTAATTATTACTAAAAAAAAAATTTAATTTAAAAAAAAAAATTATTATTTAATGGGGGACGTGGGAAACTTGGAGTCTTGGAGACACCCAGAAGACTCCGAGACGCGACGAAGTCTCCTTTTGAAGGAGACGTTCAGGAGACGGTGGAGGGACGGGGAGACAGCGGGGGGATGGCGGGGGGACGTTTCCTTGAAGCCTCCACGTCTCGAAAACGTCCCCGTCTCCGAGACGGCTCCTTTTTTGGGGGGTACGCGTCCCCGTGGAACTATGCTTTAATGTTGGCCCTCTTCAAGTGGACCAACCACAAGGTGCCACTTGGGGGCTCCCCCTCTTTCCACTACTCTCAATCATCCTCAACTATTGTGTAATAACCCACCCTTTTTGAAAACTTCACAACTTGCAACCGTTAGCGTTAGCCCAAAAGCAATGATAAGCAAACTAAATAACAACCCTTCACGTTCTGATCACTCAAATCCCATTGTAGGCAAGGTGAGAGCATACGGTGTAAGGGGATCTTTGCAAATACTGAAAGTAAAAATGCTAACAGAAATATCACCTTCCACTTTCAGATCACCCAGATCCTAGTGTGGGTAAGGTGAGAGCATATGGTGGTTGGCTTACAATTTTGAGCTTTCTCTAAACTACCACTTCTTCAGTGGGGTGTGTAGTGAAATACAAAGTGCATGAAAGTAAACAAGAAGAGCACTTGGCAGCAAGCCAGCCACTTCCACTTTTCAATGGGCAACAAAGAAAAGTAATGCACTTGGTGGCAAAGCCAGCCACTTCCACTTTTCAACGAGCAACAAGAAGGGAAATATAGAAAACTTGACCGCTTATTCAACGAGAGTGAGAAGTACAATAAACAAAGGCTCAACCACTTATTCAACGGGAGCAACCACTTGTTTAGTGGGGTAAGTTTCAAAGAAAATACAAAAGCATTCACCAACGATACTACCGATGGTGTTACCATAGTTGGAAGACTCGCCAAGCCAAAAATTGGCGAGTCAACAAAAACTCGACGAAAACTCGGCAAAAACTCGGAAAAAAATTCGGCAACTTTTTCGATTTTTTTTGCATTTTTCGCATTTTTTATGTATCTGTCATTTGTGAGTTTTTTGAAAAGACTCGGCAAGTTAAAGTCATAAAAACTCACCGTGAAAAAAAACTCGCGAGTTTTCTGCGAGTCTACCAACTATGGGTGTTACAATGAGCTCAACATAATCAAAATCAGATCATTACATACTGCTGCTATGAGAGGAAAATGATAGAAATGTGAAGTAAAACACCCTCCCAAGATGATAGAATGCAAGTATGTGAACACCCCCACAAAATAGAAGTATAACTCAAGATAGGCACACCGGAGGTCAATGGAAGGTCAAAAGGTGGCTGCAATAGGTCTGATATTATGAAACAGCAGACTGATACGCACCAACAACAAACTTAAACCCCCAACTAGCAAGCAACCAATGAGCATAACTTCTTCAAAACTCGGTAGAATCTCACCAAACCTTCTACAAGTGTCAAAACAGGCCTAAGCATCCAACCTAAGCTATCAACAGCCTCCAAAACAAGTCTGATCAGCATAGTTAAGAGCCATAAGAACCTCCAACGAAGGTGTACGGCCTCATGGAAGGGCAACCTGCTCTTAAAAAACCATCTCACACTCTAAAATCACCAAACTTCATGCAAAGGGGCACTCAAGCAAGAGGAAAACAAGGAGCCAACACCCACAAAATGGTTTCCACTCCTCTGTCTTGCAAGAGCCAATCATGTGGTACGGCCTAGGGCAAGAAAGAACAACCAGCAAGCTAATATCTTCTAAAATCACCACCAAAAAGTTTCCAAATGCTGCTACAAGAGTTAACACACCAAAACATATAGCTAGAAAGCAATACAACAATCTAAAATCAGAAACAAACTGAAAATCTTTCACCAATAACTCCAATGGTGACTCCTGCAATAAAGCCACTCCAATGTCCAGCTAGGAAGTATCTCTCAACTTCGAAACTAGAGCAACTTTGAAGGTTTTCATCTCAAGCCCTTGAGGGGATTCAATCCTCACTCCGACAGCATTTCATTATCATCAAATTAGCATAACAAATGAAAGCAACCCAGAAGCTTGAAATCCTTTTCCCTCTAAAAGGGATGCCACACTCAAGGGAAATATAATATTTTATTAAAAAGCACTTAAGTTCCTCACTTTGGCGTCCAACCTTGAGTAAGCTTAAATTAAACTTTAAAATGCTCAAGTCTATAATACATGGCATCCAACTCCAAGACCCGTCTTTTAAAACAACATAAGATGTGCTTCCTAGGCGCGGGGTCCAAAAGGCAACATGAAAATATAATGTTAACTTAAGTTGCAAACCTTCCATTTTTGTACTCCAAGAATGTTGGAGAAGCCACTGCTCAAAATATCAAGATGCCAAACATTGCACTACCACACTACTAGAAATAGTAATCCATGTTGCAAACGGTTGTCGTTGCACCAAAAGATTGACCTATTAATGTTTGATACAACCACCAAAGTTAATGAATCCATGGGAGGCAGTTAAGCCATGTCACAAACCCAAGCGTTGCACTACAGAGCACAAGGAGACCAAGGGCGCACACCTTGCAACAATCCCTCCCCTAGCGCAAGCAAGGGGTTCGAACCCGTGACCCAGGCTTTGATGCCAATTGTTGCACACGGTTGTCGTTGCACCAAAAGATCGACTTGTTAATGCCCAATACAACCGCCAGAGATAATGAATCCACGGGAAGCGATTAAACTATGTCACGAACTCGAGCGTTGCGTTGCACAGCACAAGGAGACCAAGGGCGCACACCTTGCAACAATCCAAAGCTGAATTGCTGCCAGAACCACTGCCAAAAACAGCACTTACTAAAAATAGCATACTGCTAAAAATAGTAAGTGACTCCAAACTCAAAATGAGCACATTCCAAGTAGCCGTCATGACTTACTAAAAATAGTATGTCTAAATATAGACACTGCTAAAAATAGCAATGACAACCCACCAAAGTTCTCTGAAAACCTAGAAAGACCCAAAAAACATATTGGCAAACCCCGAAAACAAACCCCTGAAAAACTGAGGAGAAACCTCCAAGAAACTTGGAAACCCTAAAATTGCCTCTAAAAAACCTACAACCATTGAAAAGCATATGGCTAAAAAGGGGACATTATAGTCCTCCCTCCCCGAGATTGCTTCTCCTCAACCAATCACAAGCCATGCACTAATTGATTCTAAATAGAACTCAACATGACTCCTAGATCTCTAATAAGTCTATGGAATCCATAGCTCCCCCAAGTAGGAACATTGCTCTGCTAGGTGCCTGCAAGTGTAATCTCATGTAGTTCCCCCATAGGACGAGCAATCATGCTCATCAGAAAACTTAGCCAACTGATTGGAGAAATGCTCTCCACTATCAAAAATCCTGTGGCACCCCATAGGTGAAATTGAGAAAGTTAATGCTAACTCCCTCATACTCAACCTCCTGCATACCAACGCCAAGGTCATAATTGAAGAATAATCCACTGTCCCATACATAAGAACCAGTGAATGGATTAGAATAGCAACTGATTGGCGCTTGTACACTTCTACCACATGGACTATGATTGCCCAAACTCAACATTCCCCTCATTTGAGACCACAAATCAACCCTACTAGAGAACTAAATGAACTGAAAACAAGCATACCAACAACTTACCAAATCTGAAATGGCCAACTTGAGGTCTGATTTTTGAAAAATCAGCACACAAGAACAGTTGGTACAATACTGAAAAACATCAGCTTAAATTACACATCCACTCATGTCCATAGCTGGACAAGTTCTCTCAAGTGTCACTAACTTGCCATAGAACCATTCTTTTCTTAGAATCTCTCCCCAATCCATTGTTGGGGACATCAATGGACTCATAAGTTGGCTGCAAAGAGAGGTAACAGCAGCAATTTGCCCATGCCTATGATCCTAGGCATGGAAAACCTCTCCCAAAGTGAGACCACCATGTTTGTGCTGCGCCACTCTGCTGATCATGTGTGCCTCATCAGAAAGCATCTTCTTCAAAGGAATGTCTCGCATGTGAAACACCCAAGAACCATAAACAATTTGCTCCCCCAAGGCATACCATATTACACCCATCATAAACTCATCCTCCTGCTTCCCATGGAAGATTATGACACCATTAGCTCTTGTTTGCAAGTCATTAATGAAAGCATCACCATCTAAGGAGCCAAGAGCAATTGGTGTCTCCATACTTCATCCCAAAGAAGGATTAGCATATATCAAATCAACTGCTATTCTGAAAAATAGATCGTCTAGTGAGTGGAAATCATGTTTAGACCATTGTCTTTCCATTCCCTTATGCCAAATAAGTTTTGAACTTGTATTATTTACCACTGTTCTAAAAATTCCAGCAAGCTCAAAATCACTTTTTGGAAACTCCTCAAAGTTAGGCATGATGTAGTCTCCATGTTTTAACACATCCCAAGTGAACAATTCATCTTCAACCTCACTAATGCATTCATTATCAGGCAACCTTGGAAGATTACCATTCTCAAAGTTTGACACGTCCTCATGATTTGATCTCAAATCGTCAATAAGCAAAGAACCACACTCTGTCACATGCTTGGAAACTTCATCAGATGTTTCATCTTCCATCACAAAGAGTGGATTATCATAAATTAACTCAGGACCCACTTTAAAGTGAGGATTATCAAGAGTTTGAAAGTCATCCCTTTCCTCTTGCTCAATTCCATCTTGCTGATCCAAATCTGCACATGCAACTTCTAATTTCTTTGTGAAGGTTTCTAGATCAAAGTCCTCTTGAAGACTATCAAGCTCATCAATTACTTGCTTGATTTCTTCAGCTCTTTGTTCATTCTCTTGCTCCCTAAGACGTTTGAAATCTGCTAGCTGATCTTCTACCTCCATTAGTGCCATCCGAGTGTTTTCTAATATGTCTTTTGTCGAAACAAGCTCAAGAGAAAGCTCATCAACCTTTCTCTCCTTTCCTTTGAATGCACTAATAGCCTCCCTTGCAAACTCGAAGGCATAGTCACGATCTCTAATCAAGTGCAAGTACTCCTTTTTCACTATTTCCAAAGAGTCTTGGATGAGATGCAAGTCTGAAAAAGTAGCTCTTCCTTCAACACCATTTTGTATGAGGATTTCAAGGAACTTGTGAGTGTTGTCCAACCTTGTGAGGACTTGAATCTCCTTCTCATCGGTGACCAAGAGTTAATTCTTCCATTCACATAACTCCCTAGGTCTTTTTTCAACCAAGTGACTTGGTTCTCCATGTAATAACCCAAATTTAGAAATATCTTCTTTCTTAGGAGCCATACGATCTACTTCCTCCTCATTGTCACTTCGATCAAAAGTCATGGTAGCCCCCAACTCAAGCAATGAGTCACTACTGATTTTTGATTTAGAAGCCTCATCAGGTTCCATTTCGTCATGCTCCTCTACTGGATTCTCTGAGAAGATGAACTGATATTCTTTGTGTATAGGAGATTCCCACTCAAAATCTAGATTGCCTTCACTGGAATGATGAAGATGCTCCCCAATAGGTGTTGTTTTCAAAATTTCAATAGCATCAAACTCTTCATTAGTGGTTGCAAACTTCTCAAAAGAATCATTTTAAGCTTCGCCATACAAGCTTCTTCATTAAAGACATCTTCTTCTTCAACGGCAATCTCATAGCTTACATTGTGTTTTGAGTTTTGAACTTCATCCAGGTCAAAAAGAAATTCATCCCACGTAGGATCCTCATTATTCTTAGGTGCTAACACACCCAGGTCCCATGTGCTAAAGGGCTGATTGCTCAACTCAAGGTAAATGTGATCACTTTACTCTTCATGATCGAATGCCCCTGTGAATGATTCACTCTTCAACTCCCTAGTACTAGCATCATGATAGTCATTCATCTCCATATCTTGCAATGTCCAATCAATCCTAACCAAACCTCTTTGTTCACCACATACTGGACTTTCTAGGCTGCCATCATATGTATGAACAACATCCCACTCAACATCATCCAAGTCACCATTTGATTCCTTGCCAAGGCAAGATAAGGGTGATGAAGCTATGCTATGTTCTCCTAGAGGAATAACCAACGAACTTATACCTCCTTGAAACTCATCCATCATGGAAGGTTTGATAATTTCGATGGCAATTTCTTCCCCAAACTTCATGTGTTCTTCATTCGCAATTTCCAAAGGTGACTTTTCCTCAATCTTGCAGAAATCTTGAAGTGTCACGTCCTCTTCACTTGCAGCTTCATCTTCTTTAGGACTTAGAGTCCCATCATCAAGGCATGGTGACTGATTTTGGCCTTCCTCATGCCTACTTGTGGGATGCAAACCACAAATAAGAACTTCTTTCTCAAACCCCTCTTCAATGGCAAGTTCTGATTTCTCTCATTGTTCTTCTGATGTATTTCACCAAGCCCGTTTTTCCAAGTTTCAATATTACAACACAACCCAAGAAAGAGTCAAAAGAAACCGTCTTTCTAAACCCATCTGGCATGCTTTGATACTCTTCAAATAGTAGGGAAGCCTCTTGTTCATACTGCCTCTTAATCTGTTCTTCAACTCTGCTGAAATCCATTGTCATAACTCTGAATTGTACTGTTCTTCCAACAGGTTGGCAGAAACTTTGGCTCTGATACCACTGTAATAACCCAACCTTATTTATTTTTTTGAAAACTTCACAACTTGCACCCGTTAGCGTTAGCCCAAAAGCAATGATAAGAAAACTAAATAACAACCATTCACGTTCTAATTGTTAGTGTTTGGTAGCTTCAGGAGATATTTTCTCCATAATTATCAAGGCAAGTCGGCCTTGTTAACAAATGATATTTTATATTTAAATCAAAGAGGCCGACCTAGATGAAAGGTTGCCTAGTTTGGTATATATACAAAGTGGTGTTCATTCATTCATCATAAAAATCAATTCACTTCATTCTCACCTCCAGCAGAAGTTCGCCATTCCATTTGCAGCAGATCAGACTTCAAGGAGAAGCAAATTTATTTGTACTTTGCATCAAGGAGTGATGCTATTATTCATTGTATTAATTCAGCCTTGAGTAAGGCCAGACTTGTAAAGCAGATTTCTGCTCTTATTCATTCAATATATTGGGGATATATTTTGCTGGGTTTTTCTCCCTCGAGTAGGAGGGTTTTCCCAGGGTAAAAGTGTTGTGTTTATTGTTCATGTGTTGCATTTTCTGCTTTATATTAAAATCTGATCCTAAAACTAACATGGTATCAGAGCGGGTTCTGGAATATCCCGATCAGATTTGACAAAGCAATTTGGGTTTTGTGAATACAATTCAATATTAAGCTCAAGAAGAGTCAAAGGCATCAATTTAGATTGAGGAAAGTTCCTCGAATGATTTGGGACGGAAGAGAAATCAGAGGCGGGAATAAAGATTGCATAAGCAATGGATCTGTTATTACATTGGGCATCTAGAAGGGAGACGCAACTGTTACTCTATGGGCTTTGAAAGAGACGGAATGTGATTTATTCATTGGCGGAAGTATCGTGCATCCTGTTAGTTCCAAATTCTATTATGATCAGCGCTGAAACATTCCCAGTTCGTTATCAGTGGCGACAATATTATTATCGGGGTGCTCTGGCGGAAATATTCTCCTTATATGTCCCGTTAATGCTTTCTAAAGTTTTTTTTTATATAATCCGATAGTGATATGGTGGTTATATATATATATATGTCTTGGGCGTAGGTGATACAGTGCCATCACGTATCTTACTCAATTCGAATTGTTGACTTCGTTCATTGCATTGGCGGGAGAGTTCAAGCTACAGAAGAACGGGAAAATCTAAAGATCTGATCTTGTATATATATGACTTTATACCTTGGACGGGACAAACTTGGGTACGCGTACAAGAGCAACTGTTAACATTTGCAGTGGACTGGTCGCTGCACATGACATCCATTCATTTTAAAGGAGCCACGGGGTTATTCTTATTGTCCCTTTCTACATAGTCGTGGCCAGTGCGAATACAACCAAAGAGTCGTGCTTTTGGTGCCAGGTCAGAGTATCGATTTCTTTGGGAAAATCTAACAATAAAAGACAAGGAAGAAATATCAGACGTGTTATTGTTGTTGGATGTGTGATCCTTGTTACCCTATGAAGGATGTGACCTTCAGAATGGTGTCCTCCATGCGTGTGTTTTGTCTTAGCCCGCGGACCCCGACTGCTACCTGGTAATGGAATATGAGTGTTGGCCAGAGTCTGGGCTCGACCTGAACACTAAGTAATCGCCCACCAGATCTTCACCATTGAAGCCTGCACACGAAGTCAAGCTGTGATGAAGATCTTTGACCAATTTCCAGTGCGTGAGGAGACGGCTTGAGTTATTGCTATTCTTGGCTGTGTGGTTCGATGTTATGTTGTGAGCTATTCCTAGCTTGAAGCCTTCAAATGCGTGATCTTCAGAAGCACTTGAATATCATCGCAACCAGGGATTAGGTGCATGTGCTATCTTCTGTTACAATTTTGATTGGTCTTTGTGAGTTGGTTGTTGCACTAGAGGGTCTAAGTGCAGCATATAAGGAGAAATCATTTAACAACTGAGAAGAAACTGCAAGACAAGAGCCTGACTGCATCTGTAGAATTGACCAACATAAAGAGATAAGTATTTCATGCTTGAATAATGTTCATGAATTTTATGTAGTTATTAATTCATGCAATAACATTGGAATAGTCAATCATGTATGCTTCTAGCATTGGCATTTCTCTTCAGGATAGTTTAGTTCTATGAACTATTAGTAATCTCTCTATAATGCTTCCAGGACGGATCGAGGAGCAAAAGGATGATGAAAGACTGCCTAAGGAATTTAAAGGGAGGAAGAGCTTGATGCATCCTGTGAGGAAGTCACGCAAGCTGAAGAATGGAGACACAGCTTGCTGCCATGGGACTGAGTTGGTAGCACATAACTGGAGACATCTCTCGAAGAGGAAGTATCTATTCAAATTGTCATTGCGATCAGTTTCTTCGAAGAGGAGGAATTAACATTCAGAGGGAGTCTGACAAACCAACAGAGGCAACCTTGGACGAGGAGGTCAAGAGGTTGATGCAAATACTTGGAGCTTCAGAAAGAGTCACATCATCATGAAGATCTGTTGCAACGTATATTTCTCTATGACGGAGAAGTATGAGGTGAAAGCCCTTGTAGTGTATATTTCTCTGTGACGGAGAAGTATGAGGTGAAAGCCCTTGTAGTGTATATTTCTCTGAGACGGAGAAATATGAGGTGCGAGCCCTTGTTCATCTCTGAGACTAAGATGAGACGTCGTGTTGAGAGACTCCATGACGACATCACGTTGAGAGACTCCGTGATGAACTCTTTGTACTTGTGTTTTTCCACACATGGGAGTAGCCATGGTGGACGTCATGTTGAGAGACTCCATGACGACATCACGTTGAGAGACTCCGTGATGGGCACTTGTATGTGTGTTTCTTTCCACACATGGGAGTAGCCATGGTGGACGTCATGTTGAAAGACTCCATGACGACATCACGTTGAGAGACTCCGTGATGAACCTTTGAGCTTTCCACAAATGGGTGTAGCCATTGTGGGCGTCATATTGAGAGACTCCATGACGAAGATATCTGGAAAATATCTCCCTAGCTAAGAGGGAGTGTTAGTGTTTGGTAGCTTCAGGATATATTTTCTCCATAATTATCAAGGCAGGTCGGCCTTGTTAACAAATGATATTTTATATTTAAATCAAAGAGGCCGACCTAGATGAAAGGTTGCCTAGTTTGGTATATATACAAAGTGGTGTTCATTCATTCATCATAAAAATCAATTCACTTCATTCTTACCTCCAACAGAAGTTCGCCATTCCATTTGCAGCAGATCAAACTTCAAGGAGAAGCAAATTTATTTGTACTTTGCATCAAGGAGTGATGCTATTATTCATTGTATTAATTCAGCCTTGAGTAAGGCCAGACTTGTAAAGCAGATTTCTGCTCTTATTCATTCAATATATTGGGGATATATTTTGCTGGGTTTTTCTCCCTCGAGTAGGAGGGTTTTCCCAAGGTAAAAGTGTTGTGTTTATTGTTCATGTGTTGCATTTTCTGCTTTATGTTAAAATCTGATCCTAAAACTAACACTGATCACCCAAATCTCGGAGTGGGCAAGGTGAGAGCATACGCTATAAGGGGATCTTTATAAAATCCTGAAAGTAACAATGCTAATAGAAATATCACCTTCCACTTTCTGATCTCCCAGATCCCAGTATGGGCAAGGTGAGAGCATCCGAAGGTTGGCTTACAATTTTGAGCTTTCACTAAACTACCACTTTTTCAGTGGGGTGAATAGTGAAATACAAAGTGCGTGAAAGTAAACAAGAAGAGCACTTGGCGGGAAACCAACCACTTCCACTTTTCAGTGGGCAACAAGGAAAAGTAATGCACTTGGCGGCAAAGCCAACCACTTCCACTTTTCAACAGGCAACAAGAAGGGAAATATAGAAAACTCGACCACTTATTTAGCGGTAGCGAGAAGTACAATAAGCAAAGACTCAACCACTTATTCATTGGGAGCAACCACTTGTTCAATGGGGTAAATTTCAAAGCAAATACAAAAGAATTCACCAGCAGTACTACCGATGGTGTTACAATGAACTCAACATAATCAAAATCAGATCATTATATACTGCTGCTATGAGAAGAAAATGATAGAAATGTGAAGTAAAACACCCCCCCAAGATGACAGAATGCAAGTATGTGAACACACCCACAAAATAGAACAAGTATACCTCAAGATAGGCCCACCGAAGGTCAATGGAAGGTAAAAAGGTGGCTGCAATAGGTCTGATATTATGAAACAGCAAACTAATACGCACCAACAGCAAGCTTAAACCCCCAACTAGCAAGCAACCAATGAGCATAACTTCTTCAAAACTCAGTAGAATCTCACCAAACCTTCTACAACTGTCAAAACAAGCCTAGACATCCAACCTAAGCTACCAACAGCCTCCAAAACAAGTCTGATCAGCATAGTTAAGAGCCATAACAACCTCCAGCCAAGGTGTACGGCCTCAAGGAAGGACGACCTGCTCTTAAAAAACCATTTCACCCTCTAAAATCACCAAACTTCATGCAAAGGGGAGCTCAAGCAAGAGGAAAACAAGGAGCCAACACCCACAAAATGGTTTACACTCCTCTGTCCTGCAAGAGCCAATCATGTGGTACGGCCTAAGGCAAGAAAGAACAATCAACAAGCTAATATCTTCTAAAATCACCACCAAAAGCTTCCAAACGCTGCTACAAGAGTTAACACAACAAAACATATAGCTAGAAAGCAATAGAACAATCCAAAATCAGAAACAAACTGAAAATCTTTCACCAATAACTCCAATGGTGACTTTTGTGGTGAAGCAACTTCAATGTCCAGCTAGGAAGTATCTCTCAACTTCGAAACTAGAGTGACTTTGAAGGTTTTCATCTCCAAAGCCCTTGAGGGAATTCAATCCTCACTCCGATAGCATTTTGTTGTCATCAAACCAGCATAATAAACAAGAGCAAATGAAGCTGTATAAATAGGCTCAGCAACCCAAAAGTTTGAAATCCTTTTCCCTCCAAAAGGGGTGCCACACTCAAGGGAAATATAATATTTTATTAAAAAGCACTTAAGTTCCTCACTTTGGCGTCCAACCTTGAGTAAGCATAAATTAAACTTTAAAATGTTCAAGTCCATAATACATGGTGTCCAACTCCAAGACCCCTTTTTTAAAACAACATAAGATGTGCTTCCTAGGCGTGGGGTCCAAAAGGCAACATGAAAATATAACGTTAACTTAAGTTACAAACCTTCCATTCTTGAACTCCAAGAATGTTGGAGAAGCCACTACTCAAAATATCAAGACGCCAAACACTGCACTACCACACTACCAGAAATAGTAATCCAAAGTTGAACTGTTGCCAGAACCACTACCAAAAATAGCACTTACCAAAAATAGCATACTACTAAAAATAGGAAGCGACTCCAAACTCAAAATGAGTACATTCCAGGTAGCCATCATGACTTACTAAAAATACTAATTCTAAAAATAGACAGTAGCCGTCATGACTTACTAAAAATAATAATTATAAAAATAGACACTGCTAAAAATAGCAGTGACAACCCACCAAAGTTCTTTGAAAACCCAACAAGACCCAGAAAGCATACTAGTAAACCCTTGCAACAAACCCCTGAAAATTTGGAAAGAAACCTCCAAGAAACTTGGAAACCCTAAAACTGCCTCCAAAAAGCCTACAAGTCTCCGAAAATAGGTTAACGGCCACTAAAAAGCATAGGGCTAAAAAGGGGACATTACATATTGATCTCTTGGATTAGTCTCAACCCTTGATGAATCATCCCTCCAATCTATAAATAGTACCTCTTGTAAGCCATTTTCAAGTGGCTCATGAATGCAAAGACATACTATCAATTTAAGCAACCAAATCACATCTCTCAAGCACAAATCTCTTGGAGCACAACCACAAACATCTTGTACGCGCAACAAGGAGTTGTGGGTGATAGAACACTTGTTTTCTTTCATATTTTTGTGCAATTCCTTAGCTTAAACTTAGGTGTCAATTAGGTGTAGAATAGGATTTGTATGCATAGTTTGACTCCTCATTTTATGTTCTGCTTTCTTCTTGTTCACAAATACAATTTTCTCAATAGAACTTCACCATGTAAGGTCAAATTAGCATTGATACTACAAATCTAAGCAAAAAGAAATTAATTTATTTTTAACAATTATATGCCATTTTTTTTTGGTAAGGTAAGTGTTACCATGAAAGTAAGGGGGCGGTAACTCCTCACTACAAATTAATTTCTCTACGATATGAATGAGTTTTCATTCGCCCTGACATATATTTTATTGCTTAGGCCTTATCCGAATGTTTTTAGGCCTTTTATTATGCAAACCCATTTTTATTTCACTCACAAATTTGTTCAGGCTATCTCTTCTTATGTTTGGCTGGGCCCCACTTGCTCTTTGGCTTTCCAAGGTACCATTCAATTTGCATTCCTTTGTTAGACGCAAACCATGGTTACATTCCCAAGGAGGTATGTATTAATTGCCACACACACTTGCATTTACTTCTCTTTGCTAGCAAAATCATTCAGCAAAGCCATCGTGAGATTAATTTCCTTTTGAATTATGATTAATTTCACTTCAGCCCTTGTGTGTTGCAGTACGTGCCATCTTGCCAAGGTATTCAACAGATGTTAACATGATTTCGCACGATTAGGCACTCATTTTAAGTTAGGCTTGAGTCCGGTTACATTATGAAGCGTCTAGAGCTTTCTGCTACAATGGAGTCCCCTATTTTGCTTACCTGTGATCAAAGCCAGTTAGCTTTCCTTGGTCGAATCACAGATCAACGTTTAAAACTTGTTCTGCTAGAGACAAGCTTGCTTACTATGAAAGTTGTGAAGCTCATTTTGGGTGAGAGGTTTCTAGTGTCTCAGGAGTGATACCGTATTAACAGGAACATTCCGGCCCGTTTCGTCACCTCCCTCATAGACCTGCGCATTCCTAAGGATGACATAGAGAGTATGACCTGAATATTATTTTACCCACATTTGTTGGGTGGGTTAGAAGGGGTTTTGGAGGCTACACAGCTTGGTGTTGGGATTCCCCGGCCCCAGGATCTAGGGATGCCATTTGGGGTTTAGTGCCTCCTGTTTTTGTTAGATGTGAAGGGGGGAGAGATCTTGCAACATCGAAGCCGCACCTTGGTTGGTTACAAGTTTTTGCGCAAGTTGTACCAATTTGAGCCCGTAGACAATTTCATCTGGTTGGAGGAGTTCCATTCTTTCGAAGCTGATTAAATATGATGGCTTTTATCAAGTTTTGGCGTGTTTGCAGATAAGAATCAACCAATATAACCTAATGTTGAAAGCTTTTGCATGATGTTTGTACATAAATATGGGATAAGGGCTAGAAATCTAGTTTTCACCTTTTGAATGTAGAAATCTTTGTTGGCCATTGATTTCACTCTGCTTTATATGCCTCCTCATCCATTATTGAATCCAAAGCTTGCCATTTATCTGTTATACTGCTTGTAATGTACGTGTTTGGTTGATCAATACCATGGTTTGCCAAAAAATCGACGGCCTTATTTACTTCACGGTAGATATGGCTTATAGAGGAAACTTGCACTTCCTCCATAATTTCCTTTATTCTCGTTATTTTGGACTGTAGGTTCCAATCTTCTATGCAACCCTTTGATAGAGTATTAATGCAGACAGTTGAATCACATGCCAATTCTATATTTTCCAGGCCTCTCTCTTTGCATAATAGAAGTCTTCTCAGGATTCCTTCAATGTCAGCAGTGTTGTTTGTTGAGTTTGGGATTTTGGCTAATAAGGTCACTACTAGGTGCCCTTTTTCATCACGTATTATACATCCAACCCCTAACTTTCTCAGGTTTCCCCGCGAAGCACCATCTGTGTTGAGTTTCAATCTTCATTTTGGGGGGCAACACCACTTAGCTTTTTGTCTTTTGTCCTTGGATTCTGGGGAAAATTGGTAAAAGGGGGGAACCTTGAGTCCCACCTTTTCATAAGTTCACTGTCCCATATTGTAAACTTTTTTTTTCTTTGCTGTTTGATTTGGGCATTCAGCCTTTCCACTATACTCCTTTCTATGATATCTATTATTTCCTTGACTGATTTGAACTTTTTTGTTACATCCCAAATTGTAAGGTTACTATTTACTATTACTATATAGGGTAAATATGAATGTAATGTGAAATCTGGAGATTCTTGTACCTTGTTATCAATATGTATGTTATCTCATTTGACGTTGTTTCATTTGATGTTATCTCAATTGATGTTATTCATGGTGAACTACTGCATATATGTGAATAGATGGTTATTGAAGTATTGTTATTCTAACTTTAAAGATGTTTATGTATGTATGTTGCTTATTATTGTGAACAAAGGACTGCTAAGGTATGTGCTAGTGGTCGCAGGAAAACGTTCATTCTCCAGGGGGAGGGGAAGTATCACTTGGAAGAGGAGCTTAGTCGATTAACCAGTAATGTGAACTATCTGAGCATACACACACATCTCTGTAGATTGAGTAAACTAAGTTAGTTATGATGGTTCTAGATAAGTCATTCGTAGCTTGTATATTGGCATTAGGTGTCGTGTCTACTTCTTTACGCTTTATAAGTGATGTTTATCTGTTTATCTGTCTTGTGTTATTACGATCATTATGATGGTAACGTGAATGGATGTAAGTAATCGGAAGTGAACATATATACATGTGTATAGTATATACACGTATCCATAGGTATATACATATTGATACAAGCATAAGCTGGCTAATGGATATGCCATACGGATGCATCGATATGGTATATATACATATACGTGCACATAGAGGAATATATACGGACATATAAACATGAATATATGTACACAACTTATTATATGTGGATATTAATAATATTATATTATTATTGCCTGACAATTTTACATATACAAATATGTATATATATATCAGATATGTTGACTGGCTTACGATATGCTTATAATGGAATATATATATATATGTAAATATATATTAATATATATATATATATATATATATATATTATAGTAAAGTAATACACACACACACACACACACACACACACATATATATATATATATATTGTTGAAGCAATTTAAATAAATATATATATATATATGTATATTATTTATTATATTAAATATATATAATATAAAATATACTTTTAATATTAAACTCTCATAGTTGGAAATCGAATTATTTCCCTTAAATGATTTAATATTTAATATTTAATGGAAATCAAATCATTGATTTAAATATCATTTCTCAATTTATGAAAATCAAATTATTTTCTAAATTGATCTCACTTAGGAAATCAACTTATTTCCTAGCAATTAATATTTTCCATTTAAATATTGGAATCGGGCTAATCATATTTGATTTAAAATGGAAACACTTAACATTTGAATTGAACCTTTTTATTCAATGAATAAATGTTACTCTTCAACATAAGGAAATCGATTTATTTCCTAAAGTGAAATCAAATATTTGGCAAACTATGGGAAATCGGGTTTTTGCTAAACCCAACCGATTATTTAAATTAACAACCATGGGGAAATCGAATAAAGTAATGTATTTGGCAAATGTAAAATACATCATTCTTCATAAAGTTGAATCAAAATATTTGACATTGCAAACTATTGTGAACTTTGCCATAAATATGAAATATTCAGCTGAGGAAGAAACGCGCCCCTGTAGAAGCGCATGACCTTGACCAAGTCTCATGTATTTGGAACGCAGCTTGTATAGTGTCGACTGCAGCCTAGAAGTAGGCTATGTGGTGTGCAAACAAAGAGGGACTTTTTCTCTGTGTTTATCAAAATCTGCCATTTCCTGCAGTGGTGCCATTTTCTGGATAAATACCTGTAGGTGTCAATGCTATGGAAATAACCATGTGTTTCTTGATAAAGTCTTCACCTGCTGTCAGTCTTTGGAGGTCGACTCATCTCCTTAAGACTAGG
Organism: Sequoiadendron giganteum; assembly: GCA_007115665.2. Lineage (NCBI taxonomy): Eukaryota > Viridiplantae > Streptophyta > Pinopsida > Cupressales > Cupressaceae > Sequoiadendron > Sequoiadendron giganteum. The sequence goes on from CM021110.1 coordinate 3,889,212, forward strand.
TATGATATTAGAAATCCGCCACATATTGATGGAACAATTCAATTTGCAGTTTTGGCATTTCAAATGCCTTAATAAATGGAATTTGTTGAGGCTGGGGCTGTATAAATAGCCGCCCCAACCTCATTTGCAGTCACCACTTTTTGATTATTCACTCATCCTGCTACGCACCAGCAATTGAGGAATTTACATCATTATTTCTGAGAGTAACCATTATCTATTTCTGAAAGCAATCATTAGCTATTTCTGAGAGTAAAATCATTATATTTTCTGAGTGACGTTTCTTCATGTTGTTGAAAGAGCAACCATCATCATAATTTCTGAGTTTATAATTGAGAAGCTGAAATCAATTACCAGCTATATATCAATTGTTGAGTATTCATTTTCTAAGAAAGAGGAGCAGAGCCTTTTGAAGAATTTGTTGATAATCTGGAAGTGCTGTGAGTACATTCCGAACCTTCTTCATTTGGAAGAAAGCTTAAACCAGGCATGGGATATTCTTCTACTATTGTTTTCAATAGTAATTCTTTATATATTTCTGGAAAATGTATTTAATATCTGTGCATAGATAGGGAATTGCATTGTGATCCGTACTTTTGTTGTGAATAGAAAGTGATTTATTCTATGAACTGCATATTTGTTGCATCAAGAAAGTAAATCGTTTAAAGAATTAAAGACACCTATTTGTTGTGTTTTGCATTATTCGCATGAACTCCATGATAGGAGAATATTGTTTGCATGAATACTATTTGTTGAGCTTGCTTGCTTTCGGAAAAGGGAATTAAAACTTTAGAGCCACTTTTATAATGTGTTAGGAGAGTTTGCTTGACACATACTTAAATGTATTAAAAATGTCAATTCGACACAAGTATTTAACTATATTAGGTATGTCAAAGAGATCACTTGTCTAAGGAATTCAACTATATCGTAAGAGGTACAACATAGGTATTTAAATATACTGGATATGTTTGAACATGGGATGCAATGTGTTTGTATAAGTACTCCATAGGAGGAGGTGATTGTGTTTCTTAGTTAAGTATATACTAGGCTTGATTTGAATGCAAGAGTCACTTGAGATACATCAGCTGAGTTATTAGGTTAGCTCTGAAAGCTTGTGTTACTCCTAGGATAAGCATGGGAGCAGGCTTGTGAGCTGACTTGCTAAACAGATTCATTACTAGTAGATTAGTTGGTTGTAGGTTAGTCTGGGGTGATAGATTTACCCATTGAAGGACAATACCTACGCGTAGTGTAAGATAGCCCTAAGTCAAATCGACCCTAAATAGTGTATGTGACAGTTGACCCTCAATAGAAATACTGTATGAAACACTTTGATTAAAGTAGTGAAATGTACAAGACATCCTCTTAGACTAGGCAATGATTACACTATCAGTTCACCGTGATCCCGTATTACATACTCGTTCGAGAGTTTGCCGGATTGCACAGGTTCTAGTTATGTAGGACACACCTCTATGTTCAGTTGGTTAGCATTATCGGTTACTCTACCAATCTCTTCGTCGAAGGGAGGGCCATCTATTGAATGATAGATGTGCGGGGGACCGCATTATAAGTCCGTGGTTGGCGGAAAAGCGCCCGAGTGATGCTTCTCCTCCTCTGAAGGCTACTCAAATACTAAGATGTGAAAGGCGGATTCCTGGACCTTCTTACTACCAGTTGTTCTAAAGCTCAGTGGAGCCAAGTTAGTTAAGGTACGTTTTCTCATTACTTGTATTTGTGAAGTTATTGTAATGACATGGAATCTTTATTGTAATTTTATTATGATAACTTGTTCATATATTATCAATAAACGAAAGAAAAATTATATTGCAATGACTAGTTAGCACATTTATTTACTCTTTTGATGTAAATTTGAAAAAAATTATTTTACCGAAGGATCAAGTCGTTACATGTGGTATCAAAGGATCGAGTCGTCACATTTTCGTAAAAGACACACCTGTTCCTTTCTTTCCAAATATTCCAAATAGTGATCGAAGGAGAGGCCAGCCATATTTGTCGCCAAAACGAATCCTTTCTGATTCTAGGACAACTTAAGAATAGCTCCCATTGGTGAGTTCCATTCCAACTTTCCTACTAACCAATCCCAAACTTGAGAGGCATATGGGCAATTTAGGAGGAGGTGATCAACAGTCTCATCACTTGATTTGCACAATATGCACCAAGTAGGACCTTCTATGCCTATTGACTTTAGACGGTCCCCTGTTAGTATTATTCCATATAATGCAGACCATGAGAAGGCCCCTGCTTTAGGCAATACCCCTCAACCCCAACATAGATTGCATGGCCAATTCTTTTCACCTTGTACCATTTGTATTTGATAGCCTAACTTGACTGAGTATTTTCCGGATTTGGCCCCACACCATATTATCTTGTCTGCTTGATTGTTTAGACAAATCCGCCTTTCTTGCAATATTTCTAAGAATCTCTTACCGACTGGTTCCTCCACTTGAGCAACTTTTGGGCTTACCCACCTACATAAGCCATTCTCAGCTACTTTGACATAGTCACGAACATGTCTGCCAATCCTTTCATGGAATACAAGGATGTGGGGTAATAGTTCTGGATACTCTGCCATAGGTTTATGCCCACCCCAGGAATCTTGCCAAAAATCTACTTTAGAGCCATAATTGGTTTGCCATGTTAGGTGATTCATGATTATGTGCCTACAATTCAACATGAAGTTCCATATGTGTGAACCACCTCTTGCATTGGCTATTGTAAGAATTCTCAAGGGATCTGCATTGTCTAAATATTTATGTTGTAATATACGACACCATAGCAATGAAGGTTTTTGGTACATTTTCCAAATCAGTTTGGCGCCTAGCATTATATTATTTTCTTTTAGATTCCTTCTACCTGTGTCGCCTTCTACTTGGTTCTTAGTTCTTACAGACTTTTTCCCAATGTATTAGGGGGACCCGGTGTTGTTCATTGGATCCCTCCCATAGGAAGTACTTCAAGATGCTTTCTAAGCTTGAAGCTGCTTTATTTGTCAATTGCATACATGACATTGAGTAGATTGGGATGGCTGCTAGCATAGCCTTTATCATTGTTATACGACCTACTAAAGTGAGCCATTTCCCTCTCCAACTTAAGGATTTATCTCTACACCTTTCAATTATCTACTCCCATAGCTTTGTTCTTATGATTCCTTTAAAGATTGGAACCGCCAAGTGTTTGCAAGGGATTTCATCAATTGTGTACCCCAGTATTCTTGCTATTCTGTTCTGCAACACTTTCTTTGTTGTTGAAGAAGTAAATTTTGGATTTCTCTTTGTTGATTTGTTGTCCTGAAGCAGTGATGTATTCTTCCATACACTTATTTATCATCTCAGCCTCCCTGATAGTGGCTTCACCGTATAGTACTGTATCATCAGCAAATTGTAGATAGGTAGTGGGGTCCACACCTTGTGCTATCTACAATCCTTTCCAGATACCCTGCTCCTGATAGAAAGCTATGTGCCTGCTCAGTGCTTCTACCATTATCACAAATAGAAAAGGAGAAATTGGGTCTCCCTGTCTAATGCCATTTGAGCTTTCAAAAAAACCACACGGCGTGCTATTGATTAGGAAAGAGTATCTTACTAAAGATATGCAATAGTATATCATTTGAAACCATTCTTTGCAGAAGCCAAACTGTTCCATGATTCTTATCAGAAAGCGCCACCTTACCCTATCATATGCTTTGCTAACATCTAATTTCATCATCATACTTGAGCTTCTCTCTTTGCTAATTGTATGTAGGGCTTCATTGGCTATTATTACACTGTCCACAATATCCCTGCCTGGTGTGAAGCCACTTTGGTTTTTTGAGATTATTTTTTCAAACAAATTCTTAATTATGTTAGCCGATGCTTTTAAAGAGTATTTTGTAAATTGTGTTGCATAATGAAATTGGTCGATAATCATGTTGTACCCCAAATTAAAAAAAAATTGCTACACTTAGGCATTTTGAAGAAATGAGTCAAAATCTTGTTAAATCTGTCAAAAAGGTCAAAATTGGGGTTTATATGTCATGAGTGGGGGTCAAAAACTTGAAATTTTCAAAATCTAATGATCTAGGTCGATTCAGAACGATCAAACCTACAAAACCCAGATTTCAATTTTTCAACCCTAAATTTTAGGAAAATTTCTATTTTTAGCAATTTCTAAAAATAGAAACTTTTCTGGGCTTTTTTGGGTTTCTCAAGAAATGGATACTGGCAAAATTTTCTAAAAATAAAAAGTTTGGCTTCTAGGGTTGAGACTGATTTTGATTGGTTTAAAATATTTCCTCACCAGGCTGGTGCAGTTAAAATCACGAAAGGATCAGTTTTGCCCTAGTGGGTCTATTCTACTTTTTCTGGAGAACCAAGGTCATCAATGGAGGTCAGTCAGCTGCCAGGCGCCAAAATCAGACATTCAAGCATCAAACAGAAGTTGTCAACGACGAACGTGCACGAAGAACAAGGAACGAAGAAAGGAAGTTGGAAAAGTTGAAAAATGCAAAATTTTGACTAAGGCTAGTGAACCTAGGCGCCCCTGCTCAGTTTGGGCGCCCATACCTTCATGCCTAAGAAATTTTTCTGTTCCGACAGTCAACGACAAGGGAGGCACGTCAAACGAGGAAGAATTTTGAAAATTGCAAAAGAATGGCTGTCTGCTAAGTACGGGTGCCCTTGGAGAAGGAGGTTGCCCATCTTTTTGAAGGGTCAAATGATGAAGTCAGAGGTTCGCTTCCCCAGGCAATGTTGTTCAGTTTCCTGTCAGCTTCGCAATGGATGTCTTTGTCAGCTCATCCGATCACTCAGCTGCTGGCAAACTTAGATCAAACAGGAGCCATGGTAAGAAGTGTTAAAACTCTAAAGGTGAAAATGATGGAGAGTATTCTAAGTCTGGAGAAGAAGGGCGCCCCTAGAGAAGAAGGGCGCCTAAGTTTTTAAGAGATCAAACGACAGAGTTAGCTGAAGACACCTCCAACGTGACTTTGTCAAACTTGATCAAGCTTTCCAACGCAATCATCAGCACGTGCATCGAAGCTGGCAATCGTCAGGTGTCGAGGACTAAACAGAGGAGGAAAAGTGAGTAAAACGACAGAAGTCGAAAGCAATGGTGAAAATCTCAGAATAAAAACTAACTCTGGAGAGGATAGGCGCCTTCAATCAAGAAGGGCGCCTAGGGTTTTGAGGCCTCATATGACAGTTTTCAGAGATGCAGTGTCCAAGTGACCCCTTCCAGAATCTTCTCAGCTATCTAGTGAACCTGACAGCCAGTCGATCTAATCAGTATAACACCCGATATCATGAATTCATCTGAAGGTCAGAAGACAAGTAAGAACTTGAGAACCATTAAAATGGCTAACACTGGAGAAAATGGGTGCCCCTAGAGGAGATAGGCACCCAACAATTTGAAGGGTCAAATGAAGTTTTCGTCAAAAATTGTCTCCAAAACAATGTCGTCAGATTCGATCAGGCTCCATGGTGAAACATTCAGTTCATCCGTCGGATCAATTTGGAAGGGGAGACAAGATCAAACTAGGGTTGAAAATTGAGTGAAAGTTGAAAACAGTGAAAAAATGACTAATTCTGGGTGAAATAGGCGCTTCCAGTCAAGAAGGGTGCAACTTCACTTGCCTTAGTGAAATTTTTGAAATCTTGAAAGAAGAGAAACGTCTAAGTTCGTTGCACAGACTCAAATTAGGGTTTTGTGGAATTAGGGCAAAAGAAAGTTGTTTTTCTCAAGACAAAGCTTATTTAAGGCACCTTTGCGTTTCATTTTTCATTATTTTCTTGCAGGTGGCCTCCAAGGAGAAATAGAGCAGCAACTTCGAACAGTGAAATTTTTGAAATTTTTGAAATCTTGAAAGAAGAGAAACGTCTAAGTTCGTTGCACAGACTCAAATTAGGGTTTTGTGGAATTAGGGCAAAAGAAAGTTGTTTTTCTCAAGACAAAGCTTATTTAAGGCACCTTTGCGTTTCATTTTTCATTATTTTCTTGCAGGTGGCCTCCAAGGAGAAATAGAGCAGCAACTTCGAACTCTTATTTTCATGATTCAAGAGCCTAAACTTGCTGGTTTTTCAAAAGTTTTTATGAATTTTCAGATCAGCACATAAGAAAACTTGCTTTTTCATGCTTTTTTTATCCAAAACATCAAATCTTTGAAGGAGGTTATTGTTTTCAATTTTCAGCGAGCTGGTTTATACTAGTTCTATCTTCTGGATAATTTTTGAAAAATTTTCTCAAAGTTGCAGCAGCTGCTTTTTATTTTGCATGTCAAAGAAATCTTCAAATTTTACAACTTCCAATCTTCTGGGTCTATCTCAAATAATCTTCTGGACAAAACCCATATCACAACTTTTTTCAAAGAACTTCAAGTGGCTGTTTTTTCAGTTAGACTTCAAGATTTTCAACATCTGATCAGCTGGGTTCATCCAGAAGGTGCCTATGAACAATACCCAGATGCCAGCTTTGCTTTTTTCGGAGAAAATTAGGGTTTGTTGCTTTTTCAATCTTCACTCAAAATTTCCAAAAACGAACAATCTGGGTTGGCTTGTAATGAAATTCTAATCAAAACCCATATCTCAAAAAAAAATCATCCGTTTGATGAAGAAAATCAACAAGCTAAAAATAGAAAGTTGTGCAAAACTTGTCAGAACATAGGCGAGTTTACAGGCAATCTTCGAGTTTTGCAGAATGGAGTACACTCATACAGAGTTTAAGACCAAATCAGCATTGTACCATGATTTCATTGAAACAGCTGAAACTAACTTATACCACATCAAGCCAGTATTCAATTTGTGTGCTTTGGAAGACGCAGGTAATGTCACCATTAGGCATCTTGGCCATTCAGGTCTTCTTGCAGCAACATCCTTTCCTTTTTCAATACAAAGCTTAGAATTCATAATTGCTTGCATCAAGCATTACAATCCAGCAACAAGGGAAATTCAGTCAGTGGATGGAAGAACAATATGCAGCCTAAAGCCAGACATGATTGAGAAATGCTTCTCAATTCCACCTTGGCCTGGAAGTGTTACCATCAACATGGAAGAATGTGAAAGGATATGGGAGATGCATAAGGAAAAGTATAGCAAGAAGATTGCACACAGGTGGTTGAAAGAAAACAGTACATTGCCAAAGAACAACGGAAGAGGAGAGTTTAAGGATGAATTCGCCATAATAATCACTTTACTCAACCGAATCACAAGCCAAGCAAATACGACAAAGTTTCAGCCTTGGATGTTCTACATGATACCTCACATCATGAAGAAGACAGAATTCTATGATTGGCCTACATTGATCAGTGATTGCCTACATCATCAGATAACTGAGTATTTCAATAGACATGCATTCCACATGATCTCCTACCTAGTCTACTTAGTTGCCTTCCAAGGCAAATTCAGAGGATTAAACATTGAGGGATCCTTAAATGTTCAGCATGTCTATAATTACTACGCTCAATTGGAGTTTGTTGCATCATCACATCACTACAAAAGAGTGAATGAAGCTTTCCTAATGTATACAGTGCATGACCTGGACAACGAGCTACATGTACGCATTTCATCTATTGCCAGGGCAGCAATGACAGAATGGGCAGATTGGTATATTCAGTTTGCTACTTTCACTTACTTAAGGGTTTATGGCTATTCTGGTGCTCCTCTCATGTTACCAAGGTATCCGTCGGATGAAGTTGTGTGCATGGAGTTTCTTAGGCAAGAATCAGATGTTCACACTCGCTTGCGAAACAAAAAGAAACCAGCCTTCAGCTTTCCTTTTGAAATGGGAATATACAGGTGCAGATCATCCGCAGATGCTAAGATAATGGGTAATGAGTTAGATAAACTTGGTCTCAAGCTTTTCAACGAGAGACAATCTTATGATCCCCATGGTGTCTATGCAGCTCGACTTGGTCAAAACTATGCTCACGTGCCCGCACTCGAGGATTTTTGGGCCAACTGCAGAGATGAGTTTGAGGTGCGAAGGCGAAGTAATAGTAGACTCACCCTTCATCAAATGAAAGATTGTTTATCTTAAGACACTGAAGGGTTATCAGATGATGATGGGGATGTAATTCTCCCAGCATATACTAGAAATCAGATTGAGCAACAACCTCTTCCACAGGTTAATTGGGCTAGTAAAGAATGCATTTCAATGGAAAAAAGGACTCGCCAAGTTGTTGAATACAGTAAGACTTTCTTGGTTTTTAAAAGGAAGAACTCCATTCAGTAGTAGAGCCGCCAAGGATACATTCATCTCTTCCTTCTTCATCCAGAGCTTAGTCAAAGACAAAAGGGGAAAGTCAAGAGGTTGTAAAGGGTAGCAGGTCAACAAAGAATGCAAAGAAGAAGTCGGATTTCTTAGCCATCAGTTGGAATAGAAGCCCCTCAACATGAGCCTATACCTCAAGAGGAAGTAGAAGATGTGCCTTTGACACATGAGCCTTTGCCATCTCCAAGGTCTTTGCCAATTCACATTGATTTGGGAGACGAGGAGGTAGAAGAGGATATTGCAGTTGTGCTTCCCATGGATGTTAGTCGAAATATCACATTTTGGCTTGAGAGCTCCTTGGGAAGGACAAGAAGAAGGCCTTCTTATCAGGTAAATCTTGATGATCTCAATGTGTATCAAGAAGCACCCAAGAAGAAGGCAAAGAAACAAATGCATTTTGAGAGAAATCCTGATGGTGAGATGGTCATGGAGACAGCTACACCTCCTGAAGATAGAAACAGAGATGAGGTGGATATGGATGATTTTGTGATGGTCAAGGCAAATCTTGGCAAGAGTACTTGACATGCTAATATGAGTTTGTTCAAGATGGTATCGGAAAACATTCAGGAAAGAGTGCAAAAAGATGGAGAAGACAAGGCAGCCATCAAGACTGAAAATCGTCAACTCCGGTTATACATTTCTAATCTCATTCAGGGCACTTCACAAACAACACAGTTGCTGCCCCAAGTTTTAGAGACACCAGCTGATCAGCAACAGTTGAGGCAGTTGGTTATTTGTGGAAAACAAACTCAAGAATGGATTGAAGAATTCATTATCAAAGGAAAGGAGATTCTGGCACAGATCTTTCAGCTGAGATACAATGCTCATGATTTACGTCAAGGTATCCAGGATTTTGAGCAGTTGGTCGCAGAATTCAAGCTTATGCATGAGATCATAATTGCAGATTTAGATGTGGCATATGGTTCTACAGTTGCAAGAGAACATAAAAGACAGATTCTGGAGTGGAAAGAAGGACATATTTTCAAGGTTAAGACATATGAACGAATATCCGAGGAGTTCGTTGCATACAAGCAAAGGGTTATTGATGCTCTCAAGTTCATAAGAGAGTTTGTTGCAGCAATTCCTTGCCGGTATTCTTAGGATGATGGTTCTTACATTGGGCTTGACGTAGTCCAGGCAGAGTTTCAGAGTGTTGTTCATGGCAATGATGGCAATGTTGGAAGAATGAAGCTGATTTCCATGATGTCAACAAAGTTCGAGAAAGCGGCCAATGAGGGTGAAGATTTCCTAAGATCTATTGCAGATGGTGAAGAAATCTTGGAAAAGCGGCATTTTGTTATTAATAGTATTGACACTCCCACAAAGGATTCAATTGCCCGCTTTTTAGCGGATGTGATCGAGATTTAAATCAACTTTTTCTTTCTATTTTGGTCATAATTCTTATCTATTCTTTGAGAAGAGAAAGAAAACAATTGTAATGAGTTGGCACTTTCTATTTTTAATGCTTTCTTAGGTGTTAGATGTTATCTTCTTTAGGTTTATAAATAAAGCTTGCATGTTGGCAAGTATTAGTTGTAAAAGCAAGGAGATTTTAGGGTTCCCTACTCCTCTGCTTAGTTATAAATAAGAGCAGTGTTTGCTCATTTTTCTTTAACCGTGCTTGTGATAACAAATTGTTGAGCCTATGCCTTCAAGCTTGTTATCTATTAGTTTCAGTTCACTTTGTGTTAAGAGCAAGTTTGCATGCCTCTTTAGCTGTAAATCCTTGTTTAGTGCATGTGTTTTGTGTAAAGTGTTAATCTGGTTTGATCGCATGTTGCAAGTATTTTGCTACAACTTGCTATCCCGGAATTGTAATCTTTTGTGCTCGAAGTTTGAGAAAATAAAGTCTTGAGCGTGCTTTTGCTGCCCCAATATAAAGTCTCATATTTCTGTTTATTGTGTAATGCTTATATGATCTCCTTTTCAGCTTGCATTGAAATTCAGTAGATGTATGTTGGGAAAAGTTTATTTAAGTATCTGTGTCAAAAAATCAATCTCATTCATTTCTAAACTCTCTTGCTCTGCGTTTACTTGAGAGGATAGAACCGTCTTTAGCATAAGTTAGTTGTAGTTGATAAGTTTCATTAAAGGGAAAACCTCAGCTGCAGCATTTAGAGTTTTATAACCTTTTGTTCTCGTAGCTGAATCAAAAAGATAGGCAAATAAGCTTTAGTTTACTTTCTTTAGGCAAACTCAGCAAAAAAGGGAGCTTCCCCTCCAAATTCGAAGAGCGGGTTACTACACATAGCTACCCGTTTCAAAACCGCATTCCAGAGGTATGATTTGAAACGCCAACAAATCACCGAAATTGATACAAGCCTCTTTTTTAGGTATTAGTACCACTACTCTGTTGTTGATGTCTTTGACAAATTTTCTTTGTTTCCTAAAGTCTTCTACCACTTCCCATACTTCTTTTTCCAAGAAATGCCAACATTTTTGATAGAAGAATGTTGGGAACCCATCTAGTCTTGGGGACTTGTCAGGATGCATTTGGAAAACTGGATTTTTTATTTCTTCCATTGTAAAGGAAGCAATCAACAAGGCATTTTTTTCTAGTGTCACTATCTTTGGAATGTTTGATAGGATTCTGGAATCATTTACTAAATCCACAATACCTTCCAGGGCAAAGAGTTTGTTGTGACCTTTTCACACATCACCCCATTCAAATGGGGACCCCATAATTTTTGCTCCTTTTTGGTCTTTTGGCTTTTGTTTCGCGTCTCTCTCTCTCTCTGATCTTTCTGTCATTTTGGGGATGTCCCATCATTTGACCTGGTTGAAATTTTGGCCAAGTCTGCGAAATTAGGGTTTTCATTCTTCAGGCTTATTGAAGGTCAAATTGGGTCGTCAAATTGAAATCTGAGCTAGGTACTACGATTGCAATGCTTCAGGCAAAGTCCCACTAAATTTTCACTAAAACCTGACAACTTACTATTTTTAGTAAGTACTCAATCCGGGGTCTTTTCCTCGGAATTTTGGAATTTTGACTACTTCAACACATTCAGGATACTTCAAAGTACTCACACGCAAAATTTGAGCAGAATTGGACAACTTGCATTTTTTAGCAGTTCAGGCTTCAAGAGCCATTTTCAAGGTGCACATGTATGATTTTTCAATGCATGTCTGGAGAATGTTTCTGGGTTTTTCAAGACCTTCACGATGATATAACATGCGAGCCAGGGCAATGACTTTCAGTGATTCAGGCTTCAAAGGCTATTTTTAGGGTTTGCATGCAGAGTTTCTCAATGCATGCCAAGATATTCCTAATGGGTTTTCAGAGAGCTTCGCAATGACGTGACATGCAAGCAGACTTGATCATTTTTCAAGGACTTACTATTTTTAGCCAGTGCCCGCATGCGGACCAGTTTTCTGGGTTTTTCTGGTTTTTTGAGATCCCTCGGGCATTGTAACATGCAAACTCATCTGGCAGCTGATTAGTCACTTTTCGGGCATTTACTATTTTTAGCAGGTTCACTACGGTAGCCACCCGACACTTCAGTTCAGTAGGCAAAACAACATACAGCAAAAATCAAGTCAAACAGAGACAATTCAGGGCATATGCAAGTCAGATTACGGTTTCCTACTTTGGTGCCTAAAAAGAGGGGTAAAAACCCAAAATCTCTGAAAACGAAGGTATCCCACGACGATTAGCATCCTTCAGGCAATCTACTGGTAAAATTTGAGCGCAATCCGAGCACTTACTATTTATAGTAAGTCACCTCCAGAACGAGGCTATAAATAGCAAGTCAGTACGAGAGGCAGGTGTGAACAGGTTCACCAAGCGATGAGGACCACGTGGTGAAAAATTCAAGTCAAACGGAGCTGCAGAAGTCAAGCAATTTCAGGGTTTGCTAAAAATAGCAGATGATCTCGGGGAACAGGTATAAACAGGTTAGCAGGGCCGCAGGAGGCATATCACGCCAGCTCCACATTCAGAACAGATAAAAGCCATGGAGATTCGTAACTCTCCGAAATTTACTAAAAATAGAGTGGCAGGGGTAGTTGAGGCGTTGAAAAAATTTCTAAGTCCACAGATGGAAGCTGGCAGGAGGAAGTATGAAATGCGCCCAAGAATGTAGGCTGGCATCAAAAGTTTCTAAGTATGAAAATTTTCCTCCTTCACCCTCAAATGCGCCCTTGAAGGAGGCTTGATGATAAAATTTGCCTAAGGCAATGAAAATGGAAGGAGCTACCCTCAAATGCGCCCTTAGCAAGAGTGGAGGATGTTAGCATAAAAATTTCTAACTGAGGAATTCCTCCTCCACCTCTCAAATGCACCCAAGGCAATGTGAGGGCTTTAAAAAAATTCTAAGGCATTTGAAAATCCTCCACGCCCCCGTAAATGTGCCCAAGCAAGCATGTGAAAGCTTTAAAAATTCTAAGTATGAAAAAATTCCTCCTCCCTACCTCAAATGCGCCCTTCAAGGAGGTATGAAGTGAGAAATTTCTAAGTCAAAAATGAAAGTATGCACCCTCAAGGTGGCTAGAGGCATAAAAAATTCCTAAGTTGTGAAAACAAATGCATGCCTCCTCAAATGCGCCCTCAAGGAAATGCTGAAGGCTCAAAAATTTTCCAAGTGTTGCAAAACAAAAGCTTACCCCTCTAGATGCGCCCATGAGCATGAAGCAACTCAAAAGGTTTCTAAGTATGAGGGAAATGAAACCTCACTAGGCCAAATGCGCCCAAGGTGTGGAGTTGTGTGGAGAAAATTTCCCAACGCAAAGAAATGAGAGCTCTACCTATGAAATGCGCCCATCATGTGAGGAGGTGTTATGAATTTTTCTAAGGCAAGTAAATGGAAGTTGACCCCTCTAAATGCGCCAAGGATGAGGAGAGTGGTGTTATGAAAATTTTCGAAGTGATGGAAAATAAAAGTAAGTCCCCCAAAAGGCGCCCAAGTTGAGATAGGTGGCATCAAGAAAAGTTTCTAAGTTGAGGATGGAAGCTTGACCCCTAGAATGCGCCCAAGGTAGCTTGCTGGTTGAAAATTTCCTAAGGCGTGAAAATGAAAGCTCATGGGTTGAAATGCGCCTAGGTTGAAGTGGCCAAGAAAAGCCTTCAAAAATGTCTAAGGCATGAAGAATGGAAGCTCCCCTAGCAAAATACGCCCAACCTTGAACAAATTCCCTTACCCATGCAAAATGCACCCAAGGAAGATATGAAGATAAGGTAAAGGTTGCTAAGGCGTGGAAGTGCTTGGGAGAGGTGGTGGAAGCATATGTTAGGAAATGCGCCCAAGGTGAGTTACCAAAATTTTAAAATTTTCTAAGGCATTTCCTAAGGTGAAGATGAGAAATACGCCCAGGGGAGGTAATACAAAATTTCCGAGTGCAAAGTGATGTGCGCCCATAAGCAGGAAGAGAATTTCTTCAGGAAAACAAGAAAAACGCCCAGGCATGAAAAGTAAAGGCTACAGGTGTGAAGTGTGCCTAGAATTAAAATGGAATAAACCTTAGCAATTTTTATTATTTTTCAAAAATAATAAAAATTAAACTTACCCCTTCATTTGGATACACATGAAAATGATGATTTCTGAGGGGAAATTTCTTTTGGGTATTGGACATTTCCCACTGGGAGATGATTTTAAAATTTTCCACACCTCGCTCAAGATTTTTCAGCAGAGATTTTAGCCTGGCGCCTGTTGATGAATTTCCTAGGCGAAAATAAATTTTCTAAGGCAAATAAAAGAAATGTTTTTACAAAAAAAATACCTCGACTGGTGATGTCAAAATGAGCACCTAGATTACAGTGGATGAAATTTATAAAGCAGATAAAATTGTCTAAGGAAAGGGGGAAAGAAAACAACAAGGGGTCAAATACACTCACAAGGAAGAGGTGAAATCTATCTTAAGGCATGAAGAATTTGAAGATGAAATGAAGCTCAAACATCAAGCATTCAAATGCGTCCTCAAGGTGAAATATTTTCTAAGGCACAAACTCCAGGCACAAGGTGGTGGATGCACCCTTGAAGGAGACCTCATGAAATGAACACAGTGTGCTCATGATGAAATTTTGCTAGAAAAATGATGAATTTTATCAGATCTAGAGGTCAAGCAGACCTTGGAAATCAGAACATGGAAATTGGGTAAGTGAAGTGAAGTTATGTTATAAGTGTTCTGACGCTCTTCTTTTTGTTTTGCAGGATGAACGTCGAGGCTAAGGCATTAAGAACGTGATGCGAAAGAGGCATATGCGCCCAAGGCAGTGGGCTAGAGGAAGAAGTGCGTCCAGGAATTAAGGCGACGGGAGGACTTAACGAAGAAAAACTTTTTGCAAGGAGGGTTTGAACTGAGCATTGTTGCACACTTGCCTCCTCCTAACACAACAGAATTGGCAGGTAGAATAGAGGAAGTCTTGTTGGACGAGAATCTTTTGATGGTAGTGGGCATTAATTGCTCGTAGAGATTCCTGTAGAGGAGTGGAGAATCTTTTGTGCATTCATTGCCCCACTCTTCTCTATGGCGGTTTTTAGGGCAAAAACCCTAATTAGGGCATATGTGCCTCAATCTGAGCCCTTCTTTGTAATTGAATCTAAGCCGTCCATTGGACTAGGCCAACTATAAAAGGGGCATCCCCCCTCATTTGTAAAGATATTAGATTAAGAAATCAGAGAATAGAGAAGATAGAAGTTAGAATAGAGAGTAGAGCATAGAAGTTAGCATAGATTGATAGTTAGATTGAAGAGGAAAGAAAGTTTTCCTATTTGAAGACTTTGTAAAAAGTTGTTGTGAACACTCTCATAATACAAAGATTTATCATTGCTTGGTGGTTCTATCTTTTGTTGTGAATAGCTAGCAAGGCTTTTTCGTCTTTCCAATTCAAGAAGATAGTGTAAAGTAGATTTTATTCCATGCAAGTAGTTGTTAGTTGTGGAATGCGTTGTTTAGTTTGAGCAAGTTTCATTCATCCATACCACTAGCGGGCTCGCTGACGGTGAGTTCGCCCTGTGTGGTCAACTGGATTATTTTGCACTTAACTTCGATTGTGATCCATATGTCCATATGCATCGTTGTGATGGTATGTGCATGTCATATCATAGTTTGAATATCCGTCCCATCCTTTGAAGATTGCACTGGTTTTGTAGAAGCTGTCCGAAGGGAGGCAACACAAAGTCTGGTTCGAAGCTTGCTAAAATTGATCCTCGTGTCCCACCTTAAGAGTAGATATAGCATCTCTAATCCTTGCACCCCTTTTACATTCAGCATTATCCGGTTAGTTTAAGAACCCGGGCGTCACTGACAAATCTCCCAAAATTTGAGAATCCTTTTCTTCTGAATGAGCAACTCACGTAAGTCACCTTGAAATAACCAGCAAATCACATCGAGCCAACTGAGACTATCCCCTTGCATAAGGAACCTTGGAGTTGAACGTATGATCTTTCTAGCAATCTTAGCATGTGGAATACTTTGATCAAGAGAGGATAGAGTATCCGTTGGGAAACTTTATTCTGTGTTGGTGCGGTCATAAAATACCCGTCAACAGAATGTGCACTAAGAGGGCTGACTTAAGGTTGTTTATTTTTACAAGAGGAATTCAATTGGATAGAACGAGTATAAAGTTCGAAATGCCAAATCAGAGATATGTTAGATCTCTCTTATGTCAAAAAATCCAAAAAAAGTGAAAAGTTTGAAAAATCAAAAAATCAAAGATTCCTCAATGGATGGGTATCGGCCACAAATTTCTTATGACCATGGAGGTGTTCAAGTTGATCTTCCCTTCCTACATCAAGTTTTAAATGCGCAGCTATCTTTAGGAAGTTTATCTGACTTTGCAGCAAGAGATAGATGCAGAATTCATGGTACCACTTGGCACACTGAATTAAATTGTATGACATTCTTGTCAAGGGTGCATCTGGCTTTGCAACGAGAAATTTTTTTTCAAGATATTTTCAAACCAGTAGTACCAGAAGGTCCAAGCCTCGATGAACTCTTTGAGAGATACAAAGAAAGAAGCAAGAAGCAATTGAGCATTGAAAAGGTGCCAGTGGAATGCATCCTGTTGACTAGCTGGTGTAGAATTCACAATGAAAGGCATTCAGAATCCACTTGTCAATTATGCAAGGAGGCCATTAGCCAAGTGCAGCATCAATTAGGATTGTTGGAACAACCGGGTATATGCAATGCAGAATTTTCAAAGGAGTGCAAAGAAACGCACATTCAGCCAGCATACCCTGCACCAAAGGAGGAATGCCTAGAAGACAAAATGGGGGAGATGCACCTCACAGCTGCAATGGGCGAAACTTATCCGAAGAAGCATAGCACCACATCATGTGACAATCAAAGGAGTGAGTTTCAAGAAGATAGCATGAGTGAGCCAAAATAAATTGCAGTTGAAAATGAAGTTCCAAACATTGTGCCGAAGGAAGAAGGTGTTGAAATAAAGGAAGCAATGGAAGACGTTCAGGGAAATGAAGGAATTGTGAGCAATGATCAAGGTTCGGAAAACTGTCACGAAGACCTATCACTTGATGCTTCGTCAATCCAAGAAAAAGAGGAGATCCTTGCTAAGAATTCATCCACACCACAAAGAGAAGACCCAAATGAAGAGCTGCAGGCTGTTATAAGAAAAGAAATTTCAAGTACCCTTGGAGAAAGTGATCAAAAATATGGGCAAACTGGTGAGCAGGTTGTGACATTAAAAGAAGTGTATGAAGAACAATCATCATATTTCAAATGTCCCACCTCCCGCCCACAAACAGAACAATTCTAAGGGGCGCTACCCTTTATATTTGAGTGAGAACTTCATGAGCATGATGCTAGCGAAAGCGAAGTGCTGTATCACCAACTGCGACCTCCTAAGGATGAATGGATGAAAGAAGAATGTCGACTTGAAGGCAAAGTACCACCTGATGAAGAAAAGAGTGATGAACAGTTCGAAGGGGCACTGAGTCTACTTCCAAGAAGGTCTCCAGATGAATTGACAAGTAAAATTTTGCATGTCATAGATGCAAATGGAACCACACATCACCAATGGCGACCTCCAGAGGATATTTGGAATCCCTCTGCACATGGTAGGTCGATGCACAACAATCAAGAGTCTCCATTCAAGCACGAAGAACGCCAGGTTGTCTCTTTCCTTGCTCTTGATTTTGAAGGTTATGAATTTGATTATGGAGGTCTAGGGAAGACAACTTGCTTGTGGATTAATCATGATCTAGATGAGTTGCCTCAATTGCTAATCTTTCTTGAAGTTTTGCTTGAGTTTGAGATTTGTATTGTGAAAGATTACTTTTCGGAGTTCAAGGACAAGTTTGCTAGGCTCCGCACTATCACTACTATTGCGTTGCCACTGAATGTCCTAAGAAATCATGCTAGGAGTTGCATATATTTTTGTCCTCCAAGTCTTGTTCGTTCGAAATTTTGTCCTGTTAGAGTAGGTTTTCATTTCCGTTTTTGCTTGGCTTGGTCCGCTTTGCTTTCCTTAGTTTAGTTGTTGCTTAGTTTAGTTGAGAATAAAGGGGATCCCATTTGTGAAGGGGGTGTTGTGTCATTCAGGAAGCGCTTTAGAATCCAAGGTTGTTCTTTCGAGTTTTATTATTTGGTTAGGATTTGTACTTGACTCGGAAGGGAATCATCTATCGTGTCTTGACACCAAGTCTCACGATTACTATATTTTGCACACTATATTGATTGCTCTAAGTTATTGAGGTTTCTTGGAAGAAGTCGTGGCAGGTGAAAAATCTTAAATCCTACTTAATCACCCCTCTAATTCTCAAACCCAAATGAGCTTCATTGCTTATGAGCCAATTGCGAATACATGAAAAGATAAAATGTGCTAAAAAGAAATATCTGGAAAGGAGCAATGAAAGAAATATCAAAGTATTTGGCTTTGGGAATTTGCGAATAACTCCATCAGGGCTATGGACGCTTGGCTAGCAATGGAGCAATATTCGTGAGAATTACAAGATACTTTTAAAAGTTAGGATCATTACGTAGCTCGTCACGACAGATTCTAGGAACTTCAATAGTCTTTTGGGTTGGAATAAACACATGTGCACACACTTGTAATCAAAAGGTGGGGTGCCTTGAACCAATTTAGGATTCCTCTTCCCTTTTAAGTGTGTCCCCTAGTCAATTGATAGGTTGGAAAGAATTATCCAAAGGTTCTAAGTATGGAAGTCTTTGAAATGTTCAGGAACATTCATTCGAGGTGGCGCTAATGTTGTGACCTTTTCACACATCACCCCATTCAAATGGGGACCCCATAATTTTTGCTCCTTTCTGGTCTTTTGGCTTTTGTTTCACGTATCTCTCCCTCTCTCATCTTTCTGTCATTTTGGGGATGTCCCATCATTTGACCTGGTTGAAATTTTGGCCAAGTCTGCGAAATTAGGGTTTTCATTCTTCAGGCTTATTGAAGGTCAAATTGGGTCGTCAAATTGAAATCTGAGCTGGGTACTACAATTGCAATGCTTCAGGCAAAGTCCCACTAAATTTTCAATGAAACCTGACAACTTACTATTTTTAGTAAGTACTCAATCCGGGGTCTTTTCCTCAGACTTTTGGAATTCTGACTGCTTCAACACATTCAGGATACTTCAAAGTACTCACACGCAAAATTTGAGCAGAATTGGACAACTTGCTTTTTTTAGCAGTTCAGGCTTCAAGAACCATTTTCAGGGGTGCACATGTATGATTTTTCAATTAATGTCTAGAGAATGTTTTTGGGTTTTTCAAGACCTTCACGATGATATAACATGCGAGCCAGGGTGATGACTTTCAGTGCTTTAGGCTTCAAAGGCTATTTTTAGGGTTTGCATGCAGAGTTTCTTGATGCATGTCAAGATATTCCTTATGGGCTTTCTGAGAGCTTCGCAACGACGTGACATGCAAGCAAAGTTGATCATTTTTCAGGGACTTACAATTTTTAGCCAGTGCTCGCATGCGGACCAGTTTTCTGGGTTTTTTTGCGTTTTTTGAGATCCCTCGGGCATTGTAACATGCAAACTCATCCGGCAGCTGATTAGTCACTTTTCGGGCATTTACTATTTTTAGCAAGTCACTACGGTAGCCACCCGACACTTTAATTCAGCAAGCAAAACAGCATACAGCAAAAATCAAGTCAAACGGAGACCATTCAGGGCACATGCAAGTCAAATTAGGGTTTCCTACTTTGGTGCCTAAAAAGAGGGGTAAAAAGCCACAATCTCTGAAAACGAAGGTATCTGGTGCAGGAGCACCTAGAAAGCACCTAGGAAACACTAGGCTTAGGAATTTTTGTTTTTAATGTGATAAGGTCATGTTGACCATTGCAATCAATTGAGGAAAAGACCTAAAATGTCTTGGTCAGGAGCTATCAGGAGTGGATGAGTTTAGCAACTTTGTTTCCACTAAGATTCCCTAAAAATTGGAAATAAAGCCCAAAATGTTGCATTTGTGCAATTTTGGCCTAATGTGGTGGTTATGTCCGACCAAGGGGAAGGGTAACCACTTTTTGAACCTTTATAAGGGGTGCCTCGACCTGTGTTGAAGGTTGGAAGGTATTACAAGTTTTGTAGTTTGAGATTTTCATGAAGGACAAGCGAGGACAGTAGAAGATTCACTAACTTTTCTGTGTTTTGTTCTTAGTGGTGTGTTAATGGCATAACCAGGCTTTGTTATGCGTGTGGAATGTGATCTAATTGTCTTCCAAGCATTGGTTGGGTCTGTAGGTAGTTGTTTCAGCGTTTAAAGCTTTCAATTTCAGTTCTCTTGGTTCTTGTTTTGGTAGTTCTGACTGGCAAACTGCAATAAATGGAGTTCTAGACCACTCTTCCCCTGTACCTGGTGTATGGGCTCTTGGAAACAATGGCTAGGCTCCATGTCTGTACTTATTGTAGTGGTAGGATTCATTAGGGGTCAGTTATTCATGAAAGAAAACCTTTCCTAGGCGAGCTAAATGGTGCCCGGCTAGGAAAGTCAAGGGGTGTGAAGCACCTAACTTGCAGGGGAGACCTCTCCATGCTAAATCCCGTGGTAGAAAGGTGGATGGAGGCCCTACAGAGGTCTGGTATCAATTAAGAGGCTACACCAATCCGTTTGATGGAAGAACTCCCTAACAGTTCACCAAGTGGCCAAGAATTGACTGAAAAAAACCTAAACTTGCAAAATTGTTGGATGAGCCTGTGTACGGCAAGACAAGGACTAAGACCTTGAAAATCTTGAAGGGCTTGGTAACAGGACCAAGAATCCACAGGAAAGTTTTGGGGTTCTTTGGAAGAGTTTGGAGAAATATCCACTGTTCTCGGGTTAGGAGGGCTAATTTGGGGTTTTAGGCTTGTGGCCTTTTTAACCCTAGGTGAGGGTTTGGTGGAAGCGATGGAGAATGGGAGCCTAGTGGTTGATCAGTAACCCTAATAAGATACTAAGAATCTTGATTTTCCATCTCTACACCCTTGCAAGAACCTAACTGAGTGTTGAGTGTGTTTGACCTTTAGGGAAGATTAAGGGTCAAGGGTGAGATAGTGGCAAAGCACCAAGATTGGTTTGGTAGATGTGAACTTGGATGAAAGTGGGGATGGCCAGTAGAACCAGGGGTACCTATACCTGAGATAGGACCTATAGGTTAAGATGGTGGAGAGTGCCACCATAGGGGATTGCCAAGGTGAGACCCAGAGCATGGAACAATGAGTGTTCCATCCAACCCCAACTTACATCAGATTGGTATTAGAGCAGTGAAAGGTTTGGGATAGTGATTTGTATGTCAGAGGTTGAATCAAGTGGTTCCAATACCATGGTGACCAATGCAGAATTGGCAAGAGACCTGACAGAGCAACAAGAGAAGAACAGGCAACTTGAAGTGACAGTTGAAGAGATGAAGCAAAGGTTAGAAGAGGTGGTAGAGGCTGCAGGCAAGATGAAGGTACAGCTAGCAGTCTTTAGAGACAAGGCTGAGGATCAGGTTGAGGAGGACATTGAACCAGACCCTGATCCACCACTAAATGAGGAACCCTTCCTCAAGGCATTGAAGGCTTTGAGTGGTAAAGCATTAGAAGGCATTCCCATCTTCACAGGTAGAATGGATGCAGAGTTGGTTATGGAGTGGATAGAAGGAATGGAGAATCACTTTGAGTGTGATGGAGTGACTGAGGCACAGAAGGTGAAGATAGCAAAATCAAGGATAAGGGGGCAAGCACTGACTTGGTGGAAGTTCCTACAAGAAGAAAGGGAGAATGAAGGCAAGAAACACATTTCAAGTTGGAAAGCTATGGTGGCTTAAGTGAAGGAGTATTATCTACCTGAAGACTATGAGGTCCAGTTGCATAAGAAGAGGCAAAACCTTAGGCAAAGAGACCTAGATGTAGCTGCCTACACCGAGGAGCTCCGAAAACTAAGCCTTAGGTCTAGGGTGCAAGAGGTGGAAAGCATCAAGGTGGCGAGGTATCTAAATGGCCTCAAATGGAACATCCAAGAAGAGTTGAGTCTCTTTACCCTCACCAATCTCCATAGTTGTTTTCAAATGCCTTTTAAGGTGGAGGAGAAGCTCAAAAAGAAACAAGACTCCAATTCTAAAGGCAGAGGCAAAGGCAGAGAACAAAGAGATCAAAGAGGGCAAAGGGGTGGCTACCAAGGTAGAGACAATGACCAAAGAAACCAAGGAGAGTTCAAATCCACAGATCATGGCAATGAAACACCTTCTAGAGGAGGGTATAACAGAGGTAGAGGTTCTCAAGGAGGATCCACTAGAGGAAGAGGAGCAAGCAGGAGCAATTCCTATTTTGCAAACATGAAATGCTACCATTGTGGCCAAGTTGGACATCCAGCCTATAGGTGCCCGGAGAAAGCATCTACATCAAGCAATGAGAAGAGAGTGGCTTATGCACAAGAGGACACCATGAGTCCTAAGTCAACTGAGGTCAGTCACATTGAATCTGAGATGGGAGAGAGTTTGATGTTTAGAAGAGTCTTGATCAGACAACCGGTCAGGGAGGAACCAAGACAAGGGAGAGCTCTATTCAGGGTAAGGTGCAAGATACTTGGTAAAGTGTGCAAGGTCATAGTAGATTCAGGTTCAACAAACAACATTATATAAGAGGAGGCAGTAATGAAACTGAAATTGGAGAAGGTACCCCACACTAACCCCTACAAGGTCACATGGCTTAATAAAGGGCAAAGTGTTTTAGTGAATGAGCAAGTAACGGTGGAATTTTCCATTGGAGGGTACAAGGACAAGTTAGTTTGTGATGTCCTACCCATGGATGCATGTCATCTACTGTTGGTCAGACCATGGCAATATGATAGGAGTGCCATGTATGATGGAAAGGAGAATACAATTTCATTCAAGAAGGATGGAAAGACCTTTAAGTTGCAGTCATTGCCAGAAGAGGATGAAGGACAGTCCAAGACACCAAGTGTTCTACTAAGTAGTGGAAAAGAGTTCCTCAACACCCTACATGAAGGTGGAGAAGGATATGTAGTATTGTTGCAATCCAAGGAGGAAGTTAAGACTGAAAAACCAGTCATACCCGAAGCAGTCTAGAATTTGCTTGAAAAGTATAAAGACATAGTAAGTGATGGTACACCTGCAACTTTACCTCCTAAAAGGGCCATTAGTCATCAGATTGACTTCATACCTGGAGCATCATTACCTAACAAAGCAGCATATAAGCTTACACTGGATCAGAATTTGGAAGTGGCTAGACAAGTGCAAGAGTTGTTGGATCAAAAATTGATTCAAAAGAGCATCAGCCCATGTGCAGTACCAGTGGTCTTGGCAACCAAGAAAGGAGGAAAATGGAGGTTATGTACTGATTCTAGAGCAATAAATGGAATCACAATTAGGTATAGGTTCCCTATTCCTAGAATTGAAGACTTAATGGATTGTCTTGGAGGAGCTCAGTATCACACCAAGTTGGATCTCAAAAGTGGATACCATCAGATCAGAATTAAGGATGGTGATGAGTGGAAGACAGCATTTAAGACAAATGATGGGTTATATGAATGGAGAGTGATGCCATTTGGTCTCTCCAATGCCCCTAGTACATTCATGAGGCTCATGAATGAAGTGCTCAAGGACTTCACAGGGATATTTGTGGTGGTATACCTTGATGACATCCTCATATTCAGCAAGACAGCAGAAGAGCATTTGAAACATGTGGAGTTGGTTCTTAGAAGGTTGCAAGAGGAGAAGTTGGCAATCAATCTAGAGAAGTGTGAGTTCTTTAAGCAAGAACTTGTATATTTGGGCTTTGTAGTGTCCAAAGGATCATTGAAGATGGATCCAAGCAAGGTGGAAGCAATCCTAAATTGGCCTACACCAACCATAGGGACTGAGGTAAGAATTTTCCATGGATTGGCTCAATTCTATAGAAAATTCATAAGGAACTTTAGTGGTATATGTGCACCAGTTCTAGAGACAATCAAGGGTGGTTTGAAAACCAAGTTTGTGTGGACTCAAGCAGCTGAGAAAGGATTTGAGAAACTAAAACAAGAAGTGGCAACTCAACCTATTCTCTTAGTACCTAGTTTTGACAAATTGTTCATTGTTGAGTGTGATGCAAGTGGAGTTGCAGTAGGAGGAGTGTTAAGTCAAGAGGGCAGGCCTATAGCCTTCTTTAGTGAGAAGCTCAATGAAGCAAAGAAGAAGTATTCAACTTATGACTTAGAACTTTATGCTTTCATTCAGTCACTTAGGAAGTGGAGGCATTACCTTCTACCCAAGGAGTTTGTGGTCTTTACAGACAATCAGGCACTTAGCTATGTCAATACTCAAGAGAAGTTGAGCAATAGACACTTGAAGTGGATGGAATACATCCAAGCTTTTACCTTCACCATCAAGCACAAGAAGGGGCAGATGAATAAGGTAGCAGATGCATTGAGCAGGAGGTTGTTGACAGTGCAAGAGATACAAGTGAAGAGCATAGGGATTGAAAGCTTTAAAGATCTCTATGGAGAGGATGAAGATTTCTCAGAGGCCTATAAAATATGTTCTGACTTTGAGAATCATTTTCATAGTCAATATGCTGAGTATACATTGCAAAGTGGATTATTGTTTAAAGCGAATCAATTATGTATTCCAAGAGGGTCAATGAGGGAAAATCTCATTCAGGAAAAGCATAATGGCAGTCTTAGTGGACATTTTGGCATCAACAAGACTTTGGAACTAGTACAAAGGTTTTACTATTGGCCTAAGTTGGCAAGAGATGTTAGAAAGTATGTGGAACAATGTGTTGTGTGTATGAAAGCTAAGGGAGGAGCTAGTAATGCTGGTCTTTATCAACCCCTACCCATTCCTAACAGACCATGGGAGTGTGTGAGTATGGATTTTGTGGTAGGACTCCCTAAGACCAAGACTGGTTTTGACAGTGTGTATGTAGTGGTGGACAGATTTAGCAAAATGAGTCATTTTATCCCTTGTAAATCCACTCATGATGCTAGCTACATAGCTCATCTTTTCTTTAAGGAGGTTGTAAGGATTCATGGCTTACCTTTAAGCATTGTTTCAGATAGGGATGTTAAGTTCATGAGTCATTTTTGGAAGACTCTATGGAGTAGATTGGGTACCAACCTGTCATTTGGATCAGCTTACCATCCTCAGACCGATGGTCAAACAGAGGTGGTTAACAGGGTGTTGGGTAATCTTCTTAGGTGCCTCACCAAGGAATATGGACAGACATAGGATATGGTGATCTCACAAGCTGAATATGCTTATAATGACAATGTGAACCGAACCACAGGGAAGAGTCCTTTTGAGGTTGTGTATGGAATGCACCCAAGAGGTATTTGTGAGCTCAGGGATCTAGGAGCCATGGAGAATAGGAGTGGACATACTGAAGACTTCACTCACACCATGAAAGAGATTCAGGAGCAGGTAAAGAGGACAGTCACCGAGGCTACACAAAAGTTGAAGGAGAAGGCAGATTTGTCAAGGAAAGATGTGCAATTTGCAGTAGGAGACTTTGTCATGGTTCACCTTAACAAATCAAGGTTGCAGAAGGGAATGTCAACCAAGCTGCAAATGAAGAGAATAGGACCATGCAAGATATTAGCCAAGTATGGCAAGAATGCATACAAGGTGGAGTTACCTTCTGACTTGGGAATTTCACCAGTTTTCAATGTTGCAGATTTGATCAAGTACAAGGGACCAGTCCAAGAGATAGATCAGAACAGTAGAGAGGTTTTCCAAGATGTCAGTAACATAGCACTACCTATTCCAAACAAGCTTCAGGCAGAAAAGATCTTACAGTCAAGAGTGCAAAAGTCTACAAGAAAGAAAGTGTACATGGAACACCTTATCAAATGGAAGAACAAGCCTGAATCTGAGGCTACATGGGTACAAGAGGATCAGTTCCGGAAGAATGGCATAGATATGTCACTCATCTCTCCTTCCTTTCCTTAGTGTTTGGCAGAGAGGGGGGTAGAATGGTGCAGGAGCACCTAGAAAGCACCTAGGAAACACTAGGCTTAGGAAGTTTTGTTTTTAATGTGATAAGGTCATGTTGACCATTGCAATCAATTGAGGAAGAGACCTAAAATGTCTTGGTCAGGAGCTATCAGGAGTGGATGAGTTTAGCAACTTTGTTTCCACTAGGATTCCCTAACAATTGGAAATAAAGCCCAAAATGTTGCATTTGTGCAATTTTGGCCTAATGTGGTGGTTATGTCTGACCAAGGGGAAGGGTAGCCACTTTTTGAACCTTTATAAGGGGTGCCTCGACCTGTGTGAAACGCTGGAAGGTATTACAAGTTTTGTAGTTTGAGATTTTCATTAAGGACAAGCGAGGACAGTAGAAGATTCACTAACTTTTCTGTGTTTTGTTCTTAGTGGTGTGTTAATGGCATAACCAGGCTTTGTTATGCGTGTGGAATGTGATCTAATTGTCTTCCAAGCATTGGTTGGGTTTGTAGGTAGTTGTTTCAGTGTTTAAAGCTTTCAATTTCAGTTCTCTTGGTTCTTGTTTTGGTAGTTCTAACTGGCAAACTGCAATAAATGGAGTTCTAGACCACTCTTCCCCTGTACCTGGTGTATGGGCTCTTGGAAACAGTGGCTAGGCTCCATGCCTGTATTTATTGTAGTGGTAGGATTCATTAGGGGTCAGTTATTCATGAAAGAAGACCTTTCCTAGGCGAGCTAAACGGTGCCTGGCTAGGAAAGTCAAGGGGTGTGAAGCACCTAACTTGCAGGGGAGACTTCTCCATGCTAAATCCTGTGGTAGAAAGGTGGATGGAGGCCCTATAGAGGTCTGGTATCAATTAAGAGGCTACACCAATCCGTTTGATGGAAGAACTCCCTAACAGTTCACCGGGTGGCCAAGAATTGACTGAAAAAAAACCTAAACTTGCAAAATTGTTGGATGAGCCTGTGTACGGCAAGACAAGGACTAAGACCTTGAAAATCTTGAAGGGCTTGGTAACAGGACCAAGAATCCACAGGAAAGTTTTGGGGTTCTTTGGAAGAGTTTGGAGAAATATCCACTGTTCTCGGGTTAGGAGGGCTAATTTGGGGTTTTAGGCTTGTGGCCTTTTTAACCCTAGGTGAGGGTTTGGTGGAAGCAATGGAGAATGGGAGCCTAGTGGTTGATCAGTAACCCTAATAGGATACTAAGAAGCTTGATTTTCCATCTCTACACCCCTGCAAGAACCTAACTGAGTGTTGAGTGTGTTTGACCTTTAGGGAAGATTAAGGGTCAAGGGTGAGATAGTGGCAAAGCACCAAGATTGGTTTGGTAGATGTGCACTTGGATGAAAGTGGGGATGGCCAGTAGAACCAGGGGTACGTATACCTGAGATAGGACCTATAGGTTAAGATGGTGGAGAGTGCCACCATAGGGGATTGCCAAGGTGAGACCCAGAGCATGGAATTGTGAGCGTTCCATCCAACCCCAACTTACATCAGTATCCCACGACGATCAGCATCCTTCAGGCAATCTACTGGTAAAATTTGAGCGCAATCCGAGCACTTACTATTTATAGTAAGTCACCCCCAGAACGAGGCTATAAATAGCAAGTCAATACGAGAGGCAGGTGTGAACAAGTTCACCAAGCGATGAGGACCACGTGGTGAAAAATTCAAGTCAAACGAAGCTGCAGAAGTCAAGCAATTTCAAGGTTTGCTAAAAATAGCAAGCGGGCTAAAAATAGCAGATGATCTCGGGCAACAGGTATAAACAGGGTAGCAGGGCCGCAGGAGGCATACCACGCCAGCTCCACATTCAGAACAGATAAAAGCCATGGAGATTCGTACCTCTATGAAATTTACTAAAAATAGAGTGGCAAGGGTAGCTGAGGCGTTCAAAAAATTTCTAAGTCCACAAATGGAAGCTGGCAGGAGGAAGTATGAAATGTGCCCAAGAATGTAGGCTGGCATCAAAAGTTTCTAAGTATGAAAATTTTCCTCCCCTCAAATGCGCCCTTGAAGGAGGCTTGATGATAAAATTTGCCTAAGGCAGTGAAAATGGAAGGAGCTACCCTCAAATGCGCCCTTAGCAAGAGTGGAGGATGTTAGCATAAAAATTTCTAAGTGAGGAATTCCTCCTCCACCTCTCAAATGCGCCCAAGGCAATGTGAGGGCTTTAAAAAATTTCTAAGGCATTTGAAAATCCTCCACACCCCCCTAAATGAGCCCAAGCAAGCATGTGAAGGCTTTAAAAATTCTAAGTATGAAAAAATTCCTCCTCCCTACCTCAAATGCGCTCTTGAAGGAGGTATGAAGTGAGAAATTTCTAAGTCAAAAATGAAAGTATGCCCCCTCAAATGCGCCCTCAAGGTGGTTGGAGGCATAAAAAACTTCTAAGTTGTGAAAACAAATGCATGCCTCCTCAAATGCGCCCTCAAGGAAATGCTGAAGGCTCAAAAAGTTTCCAAGTGTTGCAAAACAAAAGCTTACCCCTCTAGATACGCCCATGAGCATGAAGTAACTCAAAAGGTTTCTAAGTATGAGGGAAATGAAACCTCACTAGGCCAAATGCGCCCAAGGTGTGGAGTTGTGTGGAGAAAATTTCCCAACGCAAAGAAATGAGAGCTCTACCTATGAAATGCGCCCATCATGTGAGGAGGTGTTACGAAATTTTCTAAGGCAAGTAAATGGAAGTTGACACCTCTAAATGTGACAAGGATGAGGAGAGTGGTGTTATGAAAATTTTCTAAGTGATGGAAAATAAAAGTAGGTCCCCAAAAGGTGCCCAAGTTGAGATAGGTGGCATCAAGAAAAGTTTCTAAGTTGAGGATGGAAGCTTGACCCCTAGAATGCGCCCAAGGTAGCTTGCTGGTTGAAAATTTCCTAAGGCGTGAAAATGAAAGCTCATGGGCTGAAATGTGCCCAAGTTGAAGTGGCCAAGAAAAGCCTTCAAAAATGTCTAAGGCATGAAGAATGGAAGCTCCCCTAGCAAAATGCGCCCAACCTTGAACAATTTCCCTCACGCATGCAAAATGCGCCCAAGGAAGATATGAAGATAAGGTAAAGGTTGCTAAGGCGTGGAAGTGCTTGGGAGAGGTGGTGGAAGCATATGTTAGGAAATGCGCCCAAGGTGAGTGTTGACGTGCTTTTTATGACAGCGCCAGCATAGAATAAAGTTGCCCAACGGTCACTCTATTCTCTCTTGATCAAAGTGTCCCACATGCTAAGATTGCTTGAAAGTTCATGTGTTCGACTCCAAGGTTCCTTTTATCGCGAATAGACTCAGTTGGTTGATGTGTTTTGCTGGTTATTTCAAGGGGACTTACGTAGTTGTTCGACTCTGTGAAGCAATTAGGACATGAATGATTTGGCAATATTGTTCTGGTATCTAGACTGACTCGGAAAATGCAGAATTTAAAGGGGATAGGGATAGGGATTCTACAAATCTACTTCTAAAGGGTGGAGGACGAGGATCGACTTAAACAATCTTCAAACCAAACTTTGCTTTGTCTCCTTTCGAACAACTCCGACAAAGTTGGTGCAATCTTCAAAGGATGAGAAAAGTGTTCAAACTATGACGCAACACGTTCATACCGTCAATACGACGCATACAAACATATGAACCATAATCGAAGTTAAGTGCTGATACTCCAGTTGACCACGCAAGGCGAACTTACCATCAGCAAGCCCGCTAGTGGTATGGATGAAGAAGATATGCTTAAATCACCACGCCACACTCCACAATTAACAACTACTTGCATGAAATAAAATCTATTTTACTCTATCTACCTTGAATTGGAAAGACGAAATGGCCTTGCTAGCTACTCATAACAAAGAAGAAATCACCAAGCAATGAAACTCTTTGTATTATGAAAAGTGTTCACAACAACCTTTTACAAAACTTTCAAAGGAAAGTTTTCTTCCCTCCTCAATCTAAAGCTAACTTCTAAGCTAAATGCTATATGCCTTCTACTCTCTAGCTCTGATTCAACTCTTGATCTAATGTCTAATAGATTACAAATGAGGGGGGATGCCCCTTTTATAATAAGTCCAATTCAGTGGACGGTTCAGATCAAATTACAATGAAGGGCTCAGATCGAGCCACCTATGCCCTGATTAGGGTTTCTGCCCTAAAAACCGCCACAGAGAGGAGTGGGCAATGAATGCACAGAATATTCTCCACTCCCCTGCAGGAATCATAATGAGCAATTAATGCCCACTACCATCATCAAGAAGATCCTCATCAAGCAGCGCGTTCCCACTGGCCTTCTCCCGGATAGCAAACTCGATCAATCGGGCCAATACTGCTTCAACCTCCTGTGTAGAGATCGGTGGAATATGGTTGAGTTGGAACTCCAAGACTGCTACCGTCTGTCCGTATCTGGTGTAAGATTTTCTCCATGTCACCAAGGCGTCCTGGGTATGCTGAATTATACTAGAGAACGTGGAGACATTCTCAAAGTCATCCAGGACAAGTGACCTCGCAGCTGAGAAGAATGGAGGCAGTCTACTTTTCAAGCCATCAGCAGTTATCTCCTCTGGGACCAACCTTCTAGCAAATATGGCCTCTAATGTATTGAGGACTCCCCCCAAGATGTTGCCCATTGCTTTCCTTCACTTTAGCTGAATCTGCCCTTGCTGCGTCGTGAAATCCACGGCCTGTGACCACCGAGGAGTACCAACTGGTGAAATCATACCTATCACCTCTCTGAATTACACCTCCATCCACCAAGGTTTCTAGAGGTATATGCATCAAAGCCCCCAAACGAAGTACAGTCTTCGTTTGATAGATGCGAGTATCACCCCAGGCCTGATCTACTATATCCATTCGTGCCAAAATACTTGAGGCCTGTCGATAAGCATCGGCGAGGTCCTCCATGAATTTCCCTGTCTCAGTATGAACACGGCTAACCCACTTGTCTGCCTCCGTTTCCATTTTCTTCAAATCCTCTAAGGCAACAACTGACTCCTTCGGAAGCTCCGATGGACGTTCTACTGCTGGGTCTGCTGGTTCACCTGGACGTGCTAGATTTTGCATATATCCTATCAAGGTTTTGTGCTCCTTCTTCAATTTCTTATACTTCCCCTCCGTGCGGAGCAACTGATCCTTCAATGCCTGATAGGAGTTATCGAACTCCTCGATAACTTGGGCTCCCGTAGGACGACCCAACTCTACTGTGGTGATCACATAATTTTCAGGCCTCTCCTTGGTTCGATCACAATCTTCCCTCGGAATAGCCACCTGAAGCGTGCGAGAGCCTGACTCGTCGGTCGAGATCTTTGAAAACTTTCGGGCCCTTTTCTTCTCTGGTGGCGCACTGATCCTCCTGAGGAACTCCTCCATCTCAATGGCCGGATCCGTATCATCCTCGGGTTCTCTCCTCATTCTGTTGGAAAGCCAATCAGGCACTGTCTGCTATGGATTACAAAGAACAAGGGGTTGTTCTTCTGTTGCCTCCATCTCGTGCACTTCCTCTCTTCTTGCACTGGTTTGCTCGGGCTCATCCTCCTCTATAAGTTGGGTATCTCCCGACCCTTGGGTCCCCTGTTCCGTGTTTCCTTCTTCTTCCAAAGCCGTGTCCAACATCTGCTGAAAATGGGTGTCGGCCATTGTTTCCTCTTCCTCCTCCTGTTGGCCGCCCCTGGATAAACTGACACTAGCTGATTCCCGGGCGTTGGGCTGATCTACCTCCTCAAGTCCCCGCTCTTCCTCTAATCCTGCCCTCTGATCGGCAAATAATGAAACCACTCTCAAACTCGAAGACTGAGTTTGTGAGTGCACGGGTGATGCTTGTTCTATCCTCAATGGTATTGGTTGGGTTGGCACTTCCACTTGTGCCCTCGATGTCTGAGCAATTTGTTTCCCTCTTTTTACCGATAACGGCCTTGGGTCACCCATCAAGCTGTAAGTAAGGGCGATCGACTTGCTCTTAAGTCTGCATACATGTCTGTCGACCCAAGTCCTGGTAAAAGTCATCACCGGGATAGAAAGAGTGTCCAAGTCCATGATCTCTGGCTCGGACCAATCAGGTGGTGGGACAGGAGTATCCCTAACTGACCCATAGTCGGGTTGCATGACGTTGACATCCTCCTCCACCTGGTCGGGAACTGGAATAATCTCACATTCTCTAATCAACTTGAGAGGAAGTCTGGAAAACATCCTTCTTCTTATCTCAGCCTCATCCACTGCATTTGCCCAAAAGTCCTCCAGATGAGCTCTGTGCCGGTATTCAACGTTCTGTATCATCCGGATGTTCCTGTAAGGATCGAAATCCTGCCTGCCTGTGTGATATGACAAATGATAAGATTGCAGCTCGTCCTCTGCCTCTCGGGCTGCCTGCAAAGAGGGACACACCTCAATGGAATTTCCCATGGTGATAGGGAAATCAAGTCCACCCTTCTTTTTCCTTTTCTGAATCTTATCGTAGGCAATCAATTGCCTAGATACCTCAAGCATTACTATGTGATCAGTGGGGTATCGTGGTAACCGATACGGATACGAAGTGAACCCCTGCAGCCTAATATATGTGAATTTCGGGAATTGGATGAGCCAATACCCATATTCCTCAATCAATGTCTGTGCTTCTTTAGATATTCTCTGCTGCGTCCTTTGCTGAAGCGTCCTCGCAATGTGCATTGTGAATGCATCATTTGCCCGTTTATAGTTGGCAATGTTAGCTAAATGTAGCTGTGTGCAGGCTTCATGGATTTTGAATTGACCAGGGGCACAGCCGATTGGCTCCTTGTACGAAATCCCTCTGTACTTAGTCATTCTGGCCAACATGTAAATTACATATGAGCTCATGTAGAAAGTCTTCGTCACCTTCAAGCTCCTGAATTGCTCATCGATGTGGTTGCTAATCATCCTAGCCCAATCGACACACTCCTTTCCCTCCAAGATGATCTCGATGAAGTAGAACATCCAAGGCTCGAAAATGTAAGCCTGTGCACTCCCATTCACCCGGCTCAGCATCATTATCAAATCACAGTATTCTTGTTTCACGTCCTCGGCAATTATCTGCTTTGGGAGCTTAGTGCAGGGTGGCCTCGGCTTCTGCATCCAAACTCTGTTGATGACTGCAGTGACTCTTTCGAAAGAGGAAGAGTACATCTTGTCTGCCCTTTTGTTTGTTCTGTATAACATCTCCTCAGCAGTTGGAATCCCAAATGCCTCTCCGATGGCATCCGGTGTGAAGTTGGCGAGCAGTTTACCATCCGGAGAGACAATCGTCCTACGTTCTGGCTTGTAGTGATTGGCGCACTCCATAATTAGCTCCGGACACTGAATTGCTGGCGGAAAACTAGCAGCTGCGTAGATTCCACTCTTCATTATATTATGTGCCGTGACGGATGGTTGATGGCCCCCTAGCCCGAACATCCTCGATTTGAGTGCATTCAGATTAAATGAACCAAGGTTGGTGTCATTTAATCCTGCCAACTTTGAAACTATTGCTGACTTTGGGAGAAATGGCTTAGCGAGCCTTTTAATCATTGCCTGCCGGGATGAGCCAGCCTTGCCTGCTTCAGTGTTTGCAGCTCTGCCTGCGGCTCTGCTTGTTCCTGCAACATCCTTTGCTCCAGCCATCTGCAAAATAAAATAGAAGAATAAGCTAGGCTGCAGATTAATAAAATAAAACAATTCCCGAGATGGCTGCGAATACGGAGTTAGCTTTGAAAATAAAATTCCTCAGCATAAATTTCTAACTCCAAACCTCAAACTATATAAAAATCTCCGAGTTTGGAGACAACTCTCAGCAACTGCACTTCTGACTGGTGAAGAAAAAACGCAGCAAGCTAATAACTTTCAGCAATGTAGCTAATTTCTCCAGCACAAATAGTTCGAACCTTGACTTCACTTTGTCAACTTCAGCAGTTAGAGGAATAAAGAGTTGCCAGCAATATGAAATTTCAACTTCCTCAACTTCTCAGCGTTTAAACTTCTTCAACACTTCGACTTTCAGTAGCTTGAAAATAAAGATCTCCAGAGAAAAGAAATCTTCTACAACTTTGCAAATCTGCAGCGACTTCAACAATCTGGAAATAAAATCTTAGCTCTCCAGTATACAACTTCGAACTTCGCAGCAACTCCACTTTCAGCTCTTTGAGAATTAAATTCTCCAGCAACTCCGGAAAATAACTTCACCCTTCAACTTCGAAGTTGCAGCAACACACTTTCAGCTTTCGAAAGAAAGAGTCTCGGCAAATGAAATTTTCTCCAGCACTTCGCACTTTCAGCAACTCAACACTCCGAAATAAAATAAACTCTCACAGAATTTCTCTCCTCAACCACTTGGAAAATATTTCAATCTCTCAAGAACTTCTTCAGCAACTTCAACTTCGAAACAATGTGAGGAGAAATGAGAGAAGAGATTGTTTAAATAACTTTTCCCGGAGAATCCTGCTAAGTAGTGCTGGGGCTATTTTTAGCACCTTCATCAATTTTCCACTTCTTCGTTCGGAATCTTCTAATTCAAGCGCAGTAGTGGGCTAGTCGTCAGCCGGTCATTATGGCAGTTGCTATTAATAATGATTCCTTCTTCTTCAAATTTCGAATTTTCCTCTTAGTCTGCCAGTTAACTCTTGGCGATTTAAATCACTTGAATTCCATTTTAAAATCTCGCAGTGTTTAAATAAATTCAACTCGAAAAATTTCGTGGGAGTTGTAAATATATTTCCAACTTTTAAAATGTCTGTCATTTAAATCCTCGATTTCATAAAATTTGCCTTAGACATTTTAAATTCTCTCATTAAAATGTTCAACTCCGGGTGATTAAAAATTATTTGCGTGCTCGAAATAATTCGTCCTTTGAGATTTAACTTCCGTCAGGAAAATAATCTAGTCAAAACGAGTTTCCTCTGAAAATATTAAAATTTCCCTTAGGAAATTAATTTTCAAACTCTGTTAACTCATGGGTGCATTTTAAACGGGTTCATTTGATTTTCACTTGACCCATGGAAAATATTTAGTTGCTTCCGCCTTGGAAATAAAACTTCGTCATTGTGTCCACTTCATTTAAATGTCTCTGGAAAATTTTAAAATTCATCAAGCTATCTTTTCATGCCAAGGGCGTGTTTTTCCCCAGTGAAATGTTATTCCATTTAGAAAATATTTCTAACATTTTCTCTACCATAGGCGTATATTTTTGATGAAATATTTATTTCATTTAAAAAAAAATCCTCACTTTACACCTCTGGCGCACTTGACCCCTTGGCATTTATTTTTTTGCGACTTAGAAATTTTCTCCAGTCATCTCACATCTTGGGCGTATTTCACTCAGTGATGTTTTATTTTGCTAGCTTTTACCCTTGCCACGCCTTAGAAACATTTTCAATCAAGGGCGCATTTAGCATGAGCCACTTTCATTCTCCACACTTAGAAAAATTTTTAAAAAACTCCACTTCAACTTGGGCGCATATTCATGTGTCTACTTCTACTCCTCGTGCCTTAGCATCTTATTGCCTCCTGGGCGTATTTTACTCATGCAAGCCTTGATTTCTCACTTAGAAAATTCTCAAATACTTAGAATATCCTTTCAAGGTGAGGGCGCATTTGCTAGGTTCCACTTTTATTTCGTTGCCTTAGGAAATTTTCTCCAGCAACCTTGGGCGCATATGGGGTCTTGAGCTTTCATTTTCTTGACTTAGAAATTTCTCCAAGTCCTAGCCACTTTATCTTGCCTTGGGCGCATATGGGTGTGTCTGGTTTTATTTTCACCACTTAGAATTTCTTCAAGTCATGTATCTTCTTGAGGGCGCATTTTGACCTCTCTACTTTCATTTTATGCCTTAGGAAAATTTCGGCCTCCATTATCCTTCTCAAGGTGAGGGCGCATTTTGACCTCTCTACTTTCATTTTATGCCTTAGAAAATTTTGAAGGCACTTCCAAGGTGGGCGCATTTACATGGGTCCACTTTCGTTTTTTTTTAATGCCTTAGACGTTTTGAGTCTTCAATCCTTGAGGTGAGGGCGCAAATCACTAGGTGAGCTTTCACTTTCCACGCCTTAGAACTTTTTCAAGGCATCACTACCCTTGGGCGCAAATGAGGTGTTGCACTTTCAATTTCATACTTAGCCGCTTTTCACCTATCCTCTTCTTCCTTGGGCGCAAATGAGACCCCATGCTTCTGTTTTGCTAGGTGGGCGCATTTTCACATGTGAGCTTTCATTTTCACCATGGGCGCATTTGGAAGGGGCTACTTTGATTTTATGACTTAGAAACTTTTTAGTCTTCAATCCTTGAGGTGAGGGCGCAAATCACTAGGTGAGCTTTTAATTTTGATGCCTTAGGCGTTTTTACCAAGCATCATTTTCTCCAAGGTGAGGGCGCATTTTCATGGGTGTGCTTTTGTTTTCATGCCTTAGACGTTTTGAGAGAGTCATCAAGGTGGGCGCATTTACATGGGTCTACTTTCATTTCTGCCTTAGACAATTTTCAAGCCTCTGCCTGCCCCTGCTCTTGCATTCTATTTTTAGCAAGTTGTGCTATTTTTAGCAAGTCCCTTAATTTTCAACTTCTACAGCTCCATTTTGCCTGAAAATTTCATCATATGATATTCTTCACCTTGTGAACCTGTTTTGTCAGTCCTCTGCCCTGACCTGCTATTTATAGCCACCTGCTATTTATAGTAAGTTCTGACTTTCTGACTTCAGTAGCTCCGTTTTGCCTGAAAGTTGCAACGCTTGATCTTGATAGCTTGAGTGTTACTCTGATGCCAACCTCGGGTGCAGACCTGCTATTTATAGCCGTGCCCTGACTTACTAAAAATAGTAAGTTCTCCGACTTTGCTCAAATTTTGCCAGCAGGTACCTTGAAGTGTGCTGACATGGGTGGGGTACTTTGTTTCGGCCATTTTTGGATTTTACCCCCTATAAAAGTGGGAACCCTAATTTGATTTGCATGTATCCCGAACGGTCTCCGTTTGACTTCGTTCCTTCTGCATGTCGTTCTGTCTGCTGAACTGGAGTGTTGGGCGGCTGCCGGAGTGTACCTGCTAAAAATAGAAACTGCCTGGAAAGTGACTCATCCACTGCCGGATGGTTTCGCATGTCAAATTGCCCGTGGGATCTCAAAAAACCCAGAAAAACCCAGAAAACTGGTCTGCATGCATGCACTGGCTAAAAATAGTAAGTCCTTAAACTTTGATCTTCTCCGCTTGCAAGTCACACCGTTGTGAAGCTCTCAAAAAACCCATAAAGAAAAACCCGACATGCGTTGAAAAACACTGCATGCGAACCCTAAAAATAGCCTCCGAAGGCTGAACTCTGAAAGTGGTTGTCTCGGTTTGCATGTTACATCACAGCGAAGGTTTTGGAAAACCCAGAAGGATTCTCCAGACATGCATCTGAAAAGCTCATGTGGAAACTCTGAAAACGGCTCTTGAAGCCTGAACTGCCAAAAATAGCAAGTCGTCTGATCTGGCTCAAAATTTACGTGTAGGTAGCTTGATGTTACCCAGATGCAGTGGAACTGACAGAATTCCAAAATCTCAATAAAATAGTCCCAAATTGAATACTTACTAAAAATAGTAAGTTGCCGGAATACAGTGAAAATTTAGGGGGACTCTGCTGGAAGTCTTCTGACTGCTGCACTAAGCTTAGATTTCAATTTTATGACTCG
This sequence comes from Sequoiadendron giganteum, assembly GCA_007115665.2. NCBI lineage: Eukaryota > Viridiplantae > Streptophyta > Pinopsida > Cupressales > Cupressaceae > Sequoiadendron > Sequoiadendron giganteum. Next base: position 3,926,406 of record CM021110.1, read on the forward strand.
GTTTGACCTTAAATAAGCCTGAAGGATGAAAACCCTAATTACACAGACTTAACCAATATTTTAACCTGGGTCAAACGACGAGACATCCTCGGAAGGACCAGAGACCAGAGAGAGAGCGAACCAAAGCCAAAAGACCAGAATGGAGCAAAATTTAGGGGGTCCCCATCTTGATGGGGTGATATGTGAAAAAGGTCACAACAGTGAGTTAACAAAATTTTAAAATTTCCTAAGGCATTTCCTAAGGTGAAAATGAGAAATACGCCTAGGGGAGGTAATACAAAATTTCCGAGTGCAAGGTGATGTGCGCCCATAAGCAGGAAGAGAATTTCTTCAGGAAAACAAGAAAAACGCCCACACATGAAAAGTAAAGGCTACAAGTGTGAAGTGCGCCCAGAATTAAAATGGAATAAACCTTAGCAATTTTTATTATTTTTCAAAAATAATAAAAATTAAACTTACCCCTTCATCTGGATACACATGAAAATGATGATTTCTGAGGGGAAATTTCTTCTGGGTATTGGACATTTCCCACTGGGAGATTATTTTAAAATTTTCCGCACCTCGCTCAAGATTTTTTGGCAGAGATTTTAGCCTGGCGCCTGTTGATGAATTTCCTAGGCGAAAATAAATTTTCTAAGGCAAATAAAAGAAATGTTTTTACAAAAAAAAATACCTCGGCTGGTGATGTCAAAATGAGCGCCTAGATTACGGTAGATGAAATTTATAAAGCAGATAAAATTGTCTAAGGAAAGGGGGAAAGAAAACAACAAGGGGTCAGATACACTCACAAGGAAGAGGTGAAATATGTCTAAGGCATGAAGAATTTGAAGATGAAATGAAGCTCAAACATCAAGCGTTCAAATGCATCCTCAAGGTGAAATATTTTCTAAGGCACAAACTCCAGGCACAAGGTGGTGGATGCACCCTTGAAGAAGACCTCATGAAATGAACACAATGCGCCCATGATGAAATTTTGCTAGAAAAATGATGAATTTTATCAAATCTACAGGTCAAGCAGACCTTGGAAATCAGAACATGGAAATTGGGTAAGTGAAGTGAAGTTATGTTATAAGTGTTATGATGCTCTTCTTTTTGTTTTGCAAGATGAACGTTGAGGCTAAGGCATTAAGAACGTGATGCAAAAGAGGCATATGCACCCAAGGCAGTAGGCTAGAGGAAGTAGTGCGTCCAAGAATTAAGACAACAGGAGGGCTTAACCGAGAAAAACTTTTTGCAAGGAGGGTTTGAACTGAGCATTGTTGCATGCATGCCTCCTAACGCAACAGAATTGGCAGGCAGAACAGAGGAAGTCTTGCTAGACGAGAATCTTTTGATGGTAGTGGGCATTAATTGCTCGTAATG
>CM021110.1:3927867-4077054 GCA_007115665.2 Sequoiadendron giganteum
GTTCCTGCAGAGGAGTGGAGAATCTTCTGTGCATTCATTGCCCCACTCCTCTCTATGGTGGTTTTTAGGGCAAAAACCCTAATTAGGGCATATGTGGCTCAATTTGAGCCCTTCTTTGTAATTGAATCTAAGTCGTCCATTGGACTAGGCCAACTATAAAAGGGGCATCCCCCCTCATTTGTAAAGATATTAGATTAAGAAATCAAAGAATAGAGAAAATAGAAGTTAGAATAGAGAGTAGAGCATAGAAGTTAGCATAGATTGATAGGTAAATTGAAGAGGAAAAAAAGTTTTCCCATTTGAAGACTTTGTAAGAAGTTGTTGTGAACACTCTCATAATACAAAGATTTATCATTGCTTGGTGGTTCTATCTTTTGTTGTGAGTAGCTAGCAAGGCTTTTTCGTCTTTCCAATTCAAGTAGATAGAGTAAAGTAGATTTTATTCCATGCAAGTAGTTGTTAGTTGTGGAATGCGTTGTTTAGTTTGAGCAGGTTTCATTCATCCATACCATTAGCGGGCTCGTTGATGGTGAGTTCGCCGTGTGTGGTCAACTGGATTATTTTGCACTTAACTTCGATTGTGATCCATATGTCCATATGCATCGTTGTGATGGTATGTGCATGTCGTATCATAGTTTGAATATCCTTCCCATCCTTTGAAGATTGCACTGGTTTTGTAGAAGCTATCCGAAGGGAGACAACGCAAAGTCTGGTTCGAAGCTTGCTAAAATTGATCCTCGTGTCCCGCCTTTAGGAGTAGATGGTAGCATCTCTAATCCTTGCACCCCTTTTACATTCAGCATTATCCGATTAGTTTAAGAACCCGGGCATCACTGACAAATCTCCCAAAATTTGAGAATCCTTTTCTTCTGAATGAGCAACTCATGTAAGTCCCCTTGAAATAACCAGCAAATCACATCGAGCCAATTGAGACTATCCCCTTGCATAAGGAACCTTGGAGTTGAACGTATGATCTTTCTAGCAATCTTAGCATGCGGAATACTTTGATCAAGAGAGGATAGAGTATCCGTTGGGAAACTTTATTCTGTGTTGGTGCAGTCATAAAACACCCGTCAACAGAGTTGTTTAAAGAATTTATTTGCTTCTTTTATTTCCTCTGGATCTTCTAATACCTTGCCTTCAAATGATTGAATAGACATTATTCTTTTATGAGCAGCCTTTATCTTGGTTATGTTGTGGAAGAATTTTGTGTTGGCATCTCCCTCGTTTACCCAAACCTCCCTTGACTTGGATCTCCAGTATTCCTCCACCCTTGCCAGGATTTCATTATAGTCTTCCATAATAGCCTTCTACTTCAAGTAGTCATTTTGGAACATGCCATATTTCATCACTTTGGTGTTCGAATCTGCCAACTCTTCCTCTAATCTTTCTTTCTCAGAGAAGATGTTTCTAAATACTGATCAGTTCCATTCTTGTGATTTCCTTTTGATGTGTTTAATTTGTTTGTGAAGATGAAGCTCTTGTTCCCAACGCATTTTGGCACCTCCTTCCATCATAATTCTATTTGGTTCACCAGATCCACCTTCCTTAACCACATTTTCTCAACTTTAAAATAGTTCTTGCGTTGATTTGTTTCTTCTCTAATCAATAATCTTTGTAGTAAGTGGTTTGATCCTACCAACGGGAGGATGCTTGACTCTAGCATCATATTTGCTTCCAGCCAATTTTGAGAACAAACAAATCTATCCAATTTCTCCTTTATGCTGCCATCTCTGCACCGCCTATTTGACCATGTGAATAGTCCATCTTTTGTCTGGATATCTAGGAGAGTGTTCCTTGCTAGAAAGGCCCCAAACGATCTCATAGAGGTTGAGATTATTCCATTTCCGCCTAATTTTTCCTTTGTTCTCAGCACGGTGCTAAAGTCCTCTCCTATAATGATCCTTTTGTCACCTATTGTGGAGATTTTCTAGCTTAGTACTTCCCATAGCTTTTCTTTATCTTGATTCTTGACTGGACTGTATACTTTGAAGAGCATGAACTTGAGGTTACATCTAAGGCTTGCAACCTCGTAGGACATCCAGTTTGCTTCCTTTTCTATTATGATCAGGTCCACTGCACTATTTCGCCATAGGATTCCCAAACCACCTGTCGTGCCATTGATTTTGAGTATGATTCCTCCCAACCACCTAGGTGGATGACTCTTTTATCTTCTGTTTCTAATTTGGTTTCTTGTATTAGGATGATCTCTAGGTCCGCTCTTTCTATTTGACAAGTGTCTTTTGTTTGGGGCATTTAAGCCCCTAACATTCCAAGTTGTTAACTCCATGGATCCCTAGGTTGGGAGTGCTCTTCTCCCTTTTTGTCTTTTAGGAAATTGATGATGCTTTTAATACCTTTTCTTGGGCTAATTCCTCCCTCAGCTGCTTGTGAGTTTTTCAACCTTTCCTTTTCTTTGGGAGCTTGCTTGGTTCCATCAAACGAGCCATGGATTGGGATATACATCTAGGTTCTATTATATCCAACTCGTCAAATTCTTCTTCACTTTCACTTTCTGATGAGATCTCTTTTCCCTCATCAGCCCTTTGCCTTGTTAGAACCATTTCTTCCTCATGGATTTGTGATACATTGGCTGCCTCTGCCTCTTTTGCACTCTCCTGATTGAATTCCTTCTAATCACTTTTAGGGCTAACCTCTTCTTGTATGAAATTTTCTGATCTAGGCTTCATTTTGGGGCTTACACCCTTAGCGCTTGTGTTAACCTCTGTATTTCTGCTTTCTTCTTTTTTCCTCTAGACCTTTCTCACTTTTTGCAAGAACTTGCACATCTCTGTAGAATGGTTTCTCCTCCTGCACTTTATGCAAAAGAACTTCTTTTCTTCCAAATCTATCTCCTATTTCGAGATCCCATTACTGGTTTTTAATTTACTTTTTTTTGGGATTTGATTGATTGCAGCAATCTTCATTCTAGCATAGAGATAGGAATTTGTTTCTAGCAGAGGAATGTCAATCTCTATTAGGGTGCCTAGAGTCCTGTCGATTTTTTCCAAGCACTCTTATGTCCAATACTCCATAGGCATATTGTATAGCCTTATCCATTTTGCCTCTGTGTGGGGATTATGGCTTTGGGGATTGAAGTCGGGTTCCCATTTTCGCATGTATATGGGGCTTCCTTCAATTTCCTAGAGACCACTTTGTAGTATTGATTCCATATCTTCTTGCTTCATGAAGGCTACTATGAAAAAGTTGTTTGGCAAGAATTTTATTGCATGATATTTTTGCCAATTTGCCCTAGCCCATTTCTCGATAGCATCCCTTGTTTTCCTGGGCCCTATTATTTTGCATATGATGGCTGAATCCTAAAGAAGTTCAATATCTTCCTCTATTTCTTTCTGAACATCAATTTATGGAATCTCTACCGCCTTCTTTTCTGTATCCGCCAATGTTACCCCAAGTTTTCGGGACGAGGACGGCAGGGGACAACAAAACGAGTCCCCAAGTTTCCGATTTTTCAGGTCAAATTTAGGGACAGCGGGGGATGGCTATATAAAATATAGAAAAATTTAAAATATATAGGGAAACATTAAATATTCATATGAAAACATGGATAAAGCATGCATATATACATTATAGAAACTTAGCATATAACATTTTTGTTAAGAATTCATTGCCAATATAGTTTTTTTTTTCAATTACAATATGAAAATCAAAATAAAAAGAACATGGTACACTGTTGTCGTCCCCCTGGCCGTTTCCGGGACGGGGACGGGGGGGTTTAGACCCGGGGACGCGTCCCTGGGTAACACTAGTATCCGCCTTTCTAATTTCTATTTTGTTCGATCTTGTGATGGGCTTTATTTTCTTGCTAATTTTCTTCTTACTATATTCTTTCTTCTCTTCGAAATGTCCTCTTTCCTCATTAATGCACTATGACGTCTCTTTGGGTGAGTTAGGATGTTGTTCTTTTTTCTGCGGATTGGCAGAAGCGTCGCTTCCTGCCTATGTTATAGTGATAGGGCAAATGATGGCTATGTTGTTTGGCCATGTTATGTAATGTGGGCATCTGAATTCAATGCTTAGACTTGATCGCCAATCTTCTTTCCCCCTTTTTCATCTCATCCTAATTCTAGATTTTATTCAGATTCATTTGAAGAGGTAAGTGGAGCTGCTAATGTCCGAGAGATTTTCGCCTAAATTTTCGCTTAATATGGTCGCATAGATTTTTCGCAAAGTTTTGTAATTCTTGATTCCCATATTAGATTCACAAGTCTGAAATTCATAGTTCGCATTCGCAAGTAGAGCTTATTTAATTAATGTAATATTTGTGTTCACAATTTTAATTATATGCCATTTTTATTCAAACTTGTCAAAACATAAAATGCTAGGCCTAAAAGTATGAAATTTAATTCAAATGCAATGAGAATAGTCCACTTTTAGAAAGTTAGGTAGGTATTACTTACAACAATTTGGATACTTACTAGAAACCTTGGTAATCATTATTTGAAATGCTTCTATCAACTAGATACAAGCAAATAGTACTGAACTTTGATAGAAGGTTTTGAGATTAATAGCACTAATTAAAAAAACTTGTGAATAACATCGATATCGTATATTAAGCACAAAAGCCAAAATACTAGTAATTAAGTAATTCACAAAACTCAGTTGAGGGATGCGATGCAACACAATGCCCCAATGAAAGTGAGGTCCCCAATTTAAACCCTACAAGTATGCCCTCCTTTAGTGAGCACTCAAATACAATGTCAGTTCTAATGTGATGTATACCAATGAGTTTAGGTAAGAAGGTCTTTATTTTATCTTCACCATGGGACTCCATCTATCCATAATATTTTTAAAAACAAGAGCTTTTCCACCTTAGGTCTTGCCTTGTCCATAATATTCACAACAAAAAAGAGTTTGTCTTCATCCCAAACCTTGCCCAATCCATAATATTCAAAAATAAAAAACAAAAAAAATTATTCTAGTTAATAAGTTCCTTTAAAGTTATAAAAGAAGCACGTTAGGGCAGGCTTTGAAAATTTGTTTGACTAAAGGAAAAAAATTAGAAAGCTCTACAATTATAGAAAATATTACCTAATAAATTTAAATTCTACAACAATTATGATTAATGAGTCAATGTTTTCCTCCCCCATAAATGGGGTAATTGGTAGAAAGAGAGCTAGATTCCTAGCAATTTATAAGAAACCCCTTTAGCTAAACTTTAACAAAGCTTCCAGCAAGAATCCTAGCCCAAATAACATGGATTTCTTGCTAAAGGATGAAGAAGGTAATTTCCTTAAGGTTGGTTCCATCATCTTGGGTTGGAAAACTAATAATTACGTAGAGCAAGAGGTCCCATTGGGAGGGTTAAAGGTTGATTCAATCACGGTCAAAGGGTCCCAAGAAGAATTGTCCAACTGTGCAGCCCACACAAATAAACACACATAAAATAGAAACACGCCACAAATTGACACAAGATATCCCCAAGGCAAACCCTTAGTGAGGGAAAAACCCAGCCTCCAAAAGGTTTCTTATTATTTTGATTTCACAAACACAATTATAATCTGCCACAATGGCTCCTCACATACACCAACACATAATTTGGAAACAATACTTCCAAACATGTTGCATGGGCTAGAATACAACACCACAGGATCCTCACATGATTGCAATCTGCATCATACTCCTTGTTGCCACACTCACCTCTCAGTGCCCACTCCTTCACTGTTAAACTTACCTATTACACCTTTGCTCCTTCATATTTTTCACTTGCTTACAAATGACTTGAAAAGTTGAAACCAAATATTTATACCTTTCCCCAACTTCCCAAATAATCTATGTTGGTCTCAAGATAGAGCAAAGCCCAAAACATCACAAACGTGTCGCCGACTTGAAAATAACAAACTTATGAATTCCAACGGTCCAACAATGGAGAATCTTCACACAATATAACACACACCTCTCTAACGGCCACCACAAGCTCCCCAAATATATCCTTTGGCACAAACCCAAAATAACCTTCTGCAAACTAAAACGATTACAATTAAACAATACTGTCAACATGTAGACATTCGCTCACTAAATCACAAACTTAGACCCATCCAAATCACCTCAAACTTTAATATTAGACCAATCAATCATACATAGAAATACTCCTAAAACCGCAATAGCCAATTACTCAATGTGGTGAAATGTGTAAACTTTTCCTCATCACAAACTATCAACCAACTACCAAGCACACAATTTACCTTAGATTCTCAACTTCCCAAACACAATGCAAATTCCTTACGATGCCCCATGGATGCCCCTACATCAAAGGTGGTCATAAGACCAAGGTATAAACAACTAATGGTAAAAGGTGATTCAAAGATAATAATCTCAAGGTTGACCAAGGGCTCTACAATGAATTGGAAGTTTAATAATGGGACTTTAGATGCATGCTCCATGTGTGGTAAGTTGGTGGAGGTCTTGCTTGCCCATTGTCTCAAGGAAGATGGCAAATGTTCCGACCTTGCAAATGGAAGTATTGATTCGGTCCCCTCAATGGCTTGGGAGAATGATAGGAGTGACATGTGGGAGGTATTATCATCCCTCCTAAAGAACAATTGCAATTTTTTTAGCAATCCATAATACCAATCACTTCAAGCCACCTCCTAGGCTGTATAAAATTGAGTTTTAAGCAAGGAGTATCTACTACTAGCCTTGGAGTTTCTTTTCATTCCCTTTCCTTCATTATTGGCATCTTTGCTCTTCTTTAAAGGCGTATTTCTTGAAGTGGTGTGGCAGCATGTTGGCAAGAATTATGAGAATTAATTAGAATTTGCATCTTCCTCTTTGTGGTGCATGCATGCGTATTCTCTACCAATAGCTTTCGCAGCAATGCTCATCTCTCTCATCTCGTCAACATTTTCTCTCAATTCATTTTTCTGCTAATCTTTGGCTTCAGGTCAGACATGAAGCTTCCAATCCATAGAATGAAAGGTAGGGACTCCCTAAATAGAGGTGTTGTCTTGGATAGAAGGTTGAAAAATATCTTTATTATCCCAAACTGGCCTCTTTAAAATTCATATAGTATTGTTGACAAGGAGGGTTTAGAAAACACAAGTAACCCAAGAACTAGAGCATCCATTGTAGAAGATTTCACAAGTAAGCCCCAGACACATGTTTTAGATCTTCTGACCACCCCTTGTTCTACTCAAGAGGGCCAAGAGGACGAAAAGATGCTTCCGAGCAGCAAGGATGATGCAGTCAATCGCACACAGGGTGAATTGATCACTCTTAGGAGAAAGTTGGATGGATTGATGCCAAGAACAATGAGCTCAATACCTTTTGCAAAGATCTGGTGCCCATCTAGATAGCCTTCATGACATTCACAGGGAGGGACTTGTGGATGTTGCACGACTCTTTACCCTCCTGTCTCTATTAAAGAATGGTTTAACCCACTCCAAGCAATGTCCTTACCTGGAGCCAGGTGTCAGGCTTCCCAGCTGGGAGGTAGGCAAAGATGAGGAGGTCCAGGAGGATGCGGGTTAAGGAAAGGAAGCAACGATTGGTATTGAGGAAGCAGGAACCTCTCTTAGCAAGTACCATGGTGGAAAGTAGGTGATTTGGAAGGGTAGAGACCATAGGGGCTTTGCAGCACTCTGCAATTAGTGTGTTTTGTAAGCAGCATGACTGATCTTATTTTTGGTGGGTGTCAGACAGCCCAAAGATTTCTCAACCTGCTTTGTTCAGTTTTCACTTTTCGTTGGCCTTTTAGAAGCCATTTTTCTAAGTTTTTGTAAGCTATTTTGACTAGGTGAGGGCCCCATTAGATCCCTCAATTAACTGATTCTAAAACAATACATGTCAAAAGTTCTATGAAATAAGTATAAGCTGTTTTTTCTCTAAACAAAGCATGTTGGGGCAAGCTATGAAAATTTGCTTAACTGTAAGGGGGGAAAATTAGAAACCTCTACAATTGTGACAAATATTACATAATAAATCTTAAACTCCACCGCAATCAAGGTTAACATATCAATTGTTCCCAGTAATTAGTCAAACTTTGAAAAGCAAGCAAAGACGGTACGTCTTCTTTGCATTATGATTTGTTTGCAAATGTTTCTAGAGTCTATTCCCCACATAATAAACCTAGACAAATGGACTTGAAATTTATGTGAGGGCAACAACTAAAACATTGTTGTGCAAGTGTCAAATTTTATTATTTAACTCTCTACGTTTAGTCATTTAATGGAGCAAGTAATTGTAAATACAAACATGTGGTTTTAGTTTCAAAAAAATCTGTTTTATTCTCTACTTATTTTCAATTATAGAGATCAGAAGCCCTTGGGGTGAGTTGGGCTACTTATTATGATAGGACGTAGGTTTTAAGTGGGTGTGTTAGGACTAGTAAACTTCTCACCATGCTACTGGCTCTAATTCCTAAGTTTCGAGTGTGAATGATGACTTACCAAGCCCGCTCACATTAATATTTACAATTCAGAGTGTAAACTGTAGTTTCTATATTTTGAGTATGAATGATGACTTACCAAGCTCCCTCGCTTGAATTCTCATGTTTTGGAGTGTGCATTGCAATTTCTATATTTTGAGTATGAATGAATGACCAAGCCCGCCCGCTTTAGTTCTTATGTTCTGAGAGTAGAATGCAATTCCTATGTTTCCAGTGAGAATGATGAATTACCAAGTCCAGTGGCTTTAACAACTATGTTTCAGAGAGCAGAGAGTAATTTCTATGTTCTGAGTGTAAATAATAACTAAACCCCACTCTGTGTGATCCTTATGTTTATACGGGTTCCACAAAGTGAAAAGTGAATACTAATTTGCCAAACACACTCTTGAAGCTGCATTTGTGAATAAAAATCAGAAAAGGGAAGCGAAAAGAAAAAAGAAAAGTACATGGGAAAGAGAAAGAGGCCGATAAGTAGTGCCATCGGGGTCGACGGTCCAGCCGGCCTCCCTGGCCAAGGCGGCGATGACGTCATTGATATCCGCTCGTACAGGCAGGCTGTAATTCCCGTACTGGCGTAGACCGGAGAGAATCCGCGAAGTGATGGCCCGGCGCTGCCTCTCCCTGAGCTTGGTGCGCTCTCTCTCTTTCTCCCTCTCCCGAATTCGCCTCTTGGCGGTCACATGGTGCCCCTGCCTCTGCTCCTCCGCTCCCTCTCCCTCTCCCTCTTCATCACAGTCTTCATCACAGTCGTGCTTCACGGCCTTCATGTGGACACTCCTCTCTGCCATCTCAATGGCCACGCCGCCACCATCGTGCTTCACTGCTCTCTATTTGTGACCATCGTGACCCCAATTCACAGTCCATGTTTGGCTATGACTCAAATATTTTTTTAGTGGGACAGTTGAGTGGAGGGGAGCGGTGTCACATCAGACTGCGACGGGACGGCGGCAGCGTGCCCCCGGCTGCGGCCCGTGAGGCGCCAAGCCCGTTGACCGGAGCTTCCTGTGACAGTCTTGACTTCTCCCTGTGCTCGCCCTCACACGTGTCTGACGCTTAATGAAGCTGAAGAGTTTTTTCTTTTCCATCTAAATTTAATTAGGTACTAAAAGCTATTCGGTGAGATTGCTCCTTTGAACCTTTAGGTGCTTAATTTTTTAGTTTTATATATATATATATATATATATTTTAAAGGAATGAATAAGCATTTTATATTATTTGTATAAAAAATAATATTATTTTCGAAGTCACTTTCAGAAGTTTAAACAAAGATTTTATATTATTTGTATAAAAAATAATATTATACATATTCAAAAAAAGGTAGGTATATGAAGTCATATTCTAAAGTTCAAATAGGGCCTAGCCTAAATCGTCAAAATACAGACAATACAAAGTCACTTATGTAGCAAGAGCTATACAACTAAGGGATGGAGGGGATTACAAATTTGATTTTCCCCACATATCAATGAGGTATAGATCATTAGACATAGGCTCCTAGCCAATGATCATGCCCTCTTCATTTTCTTCCTTAGTAGGTTGAGTGTCATGAATAGGTGAGATGGCAAATTTGTGAAAATACGATCAACTAGGAGCCCCCTAATCATGAGGTTGAGAAGAGGTTGAAGGTGGTTGAGAGGGTTGAGACCAACCATAAGTAGATCAATCCTTGGTTGTTCTTGGAGAGGGTTGGTAAGCACATGACTGAGAATCATGACCTCCCTAAGCAAAATCACATCCACATTTGTGGGACAAAGAGTGATCCCTACTAGAAGTTGGAGTTGGTGGTACCCTAGCAATCGTATACAAGGTGTTACCCCAATTATCTAAACGCATTGGAAGATGTGTTACTTCAAGTGCAAATTTGTTAGCTTGCACTTGAATCTACATAAGAAAATTAGAACAAATAACTTTAGTAAAAAGTAAGAAATGAGTATCAACAAAATAACTAGTGAAAATATTAAATTTTCTATCTTTCCAAATGCTCAAAAAGAATTTCCACATTGAAAACATGTCATATCTAGGTGAATTTAGTAGGAATTCTAGGTCAATCTCTCTATAAGATTGTAATGTCGTAAAATTGCACCCTATGGCAATTCCACATTTGTGCACTTTCCCCCCGCATTTATACTGCCTAGCCGTATTTATGACAAGAACCTTATGAGTCAAAATTTTGTGATTTCAACTCCATAAGGACCAATGATGAAGCAACAACAATTGGCCACCTCATTTCTCGTAAAATTATGAGTTGGACGCTTGTGCATGTGCAGATGTTTGCACGACACGCTAGCATCCCCGAGCTTTGCAAGTTCAAATGAGGAATCTCATAATCGTGACACATGTCAATGTGGCAAAACTTTGAGTGTAACGGATCTTCCCAACCATGCAACTTAACAAAACTCTCTTTTTCACACTCATTTGTGAGCATTCTCGTGCTCTCACTCCAACTTGCTTCTCTCTTCTACACCATGTCTCCACGATGAAGCTTGGTCGGATTAAAGTCTCACCAACAGCCAAAGATCTCTTGCAAGCACTCAACATCACGTCTATCAAGCCAAGAGGGAGCCACAGATTGTTGGTATTGCTCTCTTGTCTATTTGCTAACAGATTTATTGTGTCTCTATTTTGTGATACAGGTTCTCCTCCATAGCAGGGTTTGCTTTTATCACTCTTGTGTCTATTTCGTGATACGGGTTCTCCTCCATCACAGGGTTTGCTTTTATCACTCATGTGACTACTTTACTTTGTGTTGTTTACTCTCTCCATCTATCTGGTTATATATGGAGGTAGGAACACCAAAATGAGGGTTTGACTAAGACAAGCCCCAACACTTTTCCTCGTTCAACTTGTGTGCAGGTTGCTTGTGTGAAGCTTTTGCAGGAGGCTTCAAAGCGTAAGACCCTTGGTGAGTTAATACCTTGCCTTCCCTATCATTTATTCGTATTCTTGCTTTCTATCAAATTAGTAGAATAAACAAACCTCAAATTCTGAATAGTTAGTAGGTCCCTCAAGTTTTATGCAAAAGGTTTAATTATTTGTCGCACACGACACCAGTGCATCCCTGAGACGACAATGCACCACATTGTCATCCCACTTTCATGCAAATGTCCTTTGGCCAAGAGCATGTCCTCTTGTCCCAGAAATATCTGTAATCTGCTATTTTGGTCCCTGAGGTCCTTTATTTGTGATCGTTCTAGAAACTCTGTTCTAAGTGCATTTTTGCAATCTCTCTCATCTTAATCCTTTAGGTTAATCTTGAGGTAGTCTTGAGGTGACCGAGGGCAATTCGCTCCCATTAGACCATGTTTGTCTCGAGACTTGGGAAAAGCGAATCCCCTCCTTCACATTTTGGTGAACCCAACATGAATCATGTCAAATATTTTTCGACAATGTTTCAATGTGTATGATAATGTTTTACTAAGGAGGATTTGATATGTTGGATGATGTCTTGGATGATTTCCTAGAGGTTTCTTCTCTTATCTACAAATATCCCAAACAAACTTCTTCATCACAACCATCTACTTCCTCTTCGCAAGTCAAGGAGTCTGTGAATGTAGTGACTGTCTCTATAGCTCCTTAAAGGCTTAAGAGACTCGTCATTTACTTGACTTTAGCTAATCCCTCTCCTAAGAGGATTTATTTTTTTGCGGGGTTCTAGTCTCTAAGGAATCATCAAACCTTTACATGAGATTCTTAAAAGCTATAGATTCTTACAATGTTGTAGGACATACATATAACACTAGAAGAAATTAGTAGAATGTGAATCAACCATCTTTTATTTTGGATTTTTTACCACCTTCTCAACCAAGTCTTCCTTCGACACCTAAACCTACAGCTAAAGCACCTGGTGATTATGATCTTGTCGAGCAACTTTGTGTTACTTCGGCCAAGATCTCACTATGGGACTTGCTTCAATATGCTCTAGCTTATCAAGGTATGCTTCAAAAAGCCTTGCAAAATATCCTCTTTCCTTCTTCTTCTAGGCTAGCGGATGTTAATGCATTGATAGCTCATATTTGTGCAGATTTGCTAAATACCACATTCTATCTGCAAGAACTCTTGTCCCTGGAAGTACAGAAGCAAGCAGATCCTTTGATGATTATAGTTAACATCAATAACATTGGTATTAGGTGTGCTCTTGTTGACACCAATTCGGATCTCAGTATATGAAACATAGACTTATTACCTAAGATTAAAATTGATTCTTCTTTAGCTACTTCTTCTTTGTATATTCATGGATTCGATAACATTGTTTGTCAATCCCTAGGCACGATAATCTTGCCTCTAAGGCTAGGACCCATTACTGTACCCACCTTGGTTTATGTGATGTTTGGTCCTTTACCTTACAATATTCTCTTGGGAAAACCTTGGATTCACACTTTGGGATCTATGACTTCCACCTTGCACCATTGTATAAAGTTTATTGCTAATAATGAAGTAATTACAATCAAGACTAACCTTGATGTTGTTCACCTTTGTGAGATGACAACTATTGGTCGAGCCTCAATTGTTTCTACTCTTAAAAATTGTATTTCATCATTATCTTTTGATGCGTTGACATGCTCTTCGACAATTCCTATTTCAAAGGCTGCTCTAGAGACAAATGTCCCCAAAGAAGATCGACCTGAAGTGAGGAATCCTAAGTCTTCCCCTTCTTCTTCTTTTGAATCGAATGTCCGTCCTGGTGATGATTGGGGGTCCTTGGATTTCTCTGAATTCTTCATCAGAGAATACAGAGTTGACCCTACCCACCTTGACCTTCCAACGATTTCATATACCTCTGCCAAGAAAGTTGATTGTCCTCTCATTGAGAGAAACAATCAGGATCCTACTAGGGAGAATGATTGTACCTTTGTTGAGGAAGATAACCATGCTTCTGCTAAGGAGGATAATGTTTGTAGTCTTGTCAAGAAGTATGAATGTGATCTTGTAGATGCATATGAAACTCATTAGCGGAGTGATTTCCTCTATGTAGATCCACCCCCTTCTCAATATTTACAAACATGTTACAACTCTAGATACAAATTGGTTTCTAAGTATGGTTATAAATGTAAAGGTTGTGGGTGTAATGAACAAGGAATCTAAGTCCTTATACAATGTGTACCTCGTAAGCGTAACTTGGGCTTGGTTGTTCCCTTGAACAATCTAGGTGAGAACCATGGTGGAGTGTCAACATGATTTTTGTTGAACCTCGTAATCTAGTTCATCTTGATCTAATTGAGAGTAAAGTAGAATCTAATGAAATTCCCCTAGATGTTTTATCCTCGGAGGAAGCGCTAGAAGAGTTCTTACGTTTCTTCTCTCATCTGCCTTCTTATCACTATAAATGAAGATTCTTGTACTACTTGCATAAACAAGCATAATTTTGAGAATCCATTTTTAGTATGGATGAGGAGGCTCCTTTATCTAATGTGGATAATGATGTTCCTATTTCCTATCCTGAAGACCATAGTTCTCTCCTTAAGGGGGATACTATTGATGCTTCCATGGATCCTAAATCTTCTGAAAAAAGGTGATTAAGATTGGGAAGTACCTTTCTCTAGAAGAATCTAAGCAATATTCTTAATCGCTATATTCTCATCCTGATATCTTCACTTGGTCATATGAGGACATGCTTGGTATTGATGAGTCGACAGTGGTTCACAATAGTGTTCTATGTCTTGATGCTAAGCCCGTTAAGTAAAATATTTGAAAGATGAATCCGAAGATTGAATTGTTAGTTAAGACTGAGATAAAGAAGCTCTTGAAAGTAAGCTTTATCCGTCCTATTGACTATTCACCTTGGATATCGAATATCATTGTTGTAAGTAAGCTTGATGGACGTATTCACATTTGCATTGGCTTATCTCAATAAGGCTTCTCCTAAGAATTATTGTAGACTTGACTACAGGCCATTCATTTTTTTCCTTCATGGATGACTTCTCGGGCTATAATCAGATTTGTATTAACTCGGAGGATCAGTATAAGACAACCTTCACTACCCCTTGGGGAAATTTTAGTTATGTGGTCATTTCATTTGGGTTAAAGAATGTAGGAGAAACTTACCAACATGCAATGACCCTAATCTTTCATGATTTCATTCACAAGATTTTAGAAGACTACATTGATGATATCTTGGCTAAGTCTATAACTCGCCAAGATCACATAGAAAATATTTGTCTTATTTTTGAAAGGCTTTGACTTTTGCAAGCATGAGTAGATTGGTGTTGTCATTGATGTCAACAGCTTGTATTGTTATTAGTGTCAACTGTAGGAGGAGGAAGAAGATCATTATTGAGGGAGATTGTTGCATTGATGATGCTTTGATTAGTTGCATTATGTTGTCATTAGTAAGCTACTGATATCAACCTCTAGTGTTTCTTTGATAATCTTATGTCTATGGGGTATATGGTTGAGCTGCTATTTTGCAATTGGATTGAAGGTGATTGGTTTTCAAGTTCTTTTGAGAAAATTTGATAAAAAGAGGAAACATTATGTTGCAGTGTTGTTCTGGGTTGCATAATAGTGTTCAGGTGTTGCTCTGCATTTCTTCTAGGTTGAATATTTTCCTATGCATTTCAGATATGTTGATCAGAGGTGTTTTATTCAAAATTTGATATGCTAGATCGATGTACAAAAGAAGTGTTCACTAGTTTGTGAACAATGCATTGCAGAGGTGTCTGGGAGAAATGTCTTTGCTTTGTGTTTCTTCGCAGAGTGGTTACAGGTCTTCCAGATTTGAAGGTGTGTTGATTGTGTTGGTATCTTTGTTCAATCGAGGTGGTTTGAGGTTTGGTGCTTCAAAAGTCAATTTATTAAGTTGTAGTGTATGGCAAAGTTGTCTGAGTGTACTGGGTGTGTACATTCTTTAGGTGGTTATGATGATGAATTCTTGTTCATGGATTTAAAAGATGAATCTGTTTTTTCTAACTCTAAGAGATGTGTGAAGCAATGCCCTCCGGAGATAAAGGACACAAGAACACAACAAGCAATTAGCGTCGACTTTTGTGCTGGATTTTAGTGTATTTTGAGTGCATGAATTAAACAATTTGGTTGGCGCTCAACTCGACACCAACAAGCATGGTCAGTTCAGAGTCAAATTTTGTGTTGACTTTTGCACCGTATTTAGCACTGGATTGAGCGATGTCTTTAGCACCGAAAAATCATGGCACCTCTATTAGTGCTTAAAATAGCGTTGAGAAGTAACACCAGAAATTGCACTGAAATGGGTAACCAATTTGGCTTTTGGTTTTGCTTCCATGTCTACTCCAATTTTTGCTTCTAGTTTTGCTTCCAATTTTACATCCAATTTTGCTTTTAGGTTTTCTTCCAAGTTTGCTTCCAGGTTTGCTTCAAGTTTTTCTTCTGATTTTCCTTCCAATTTTGCTTCCGATTTTGCTTCCAGTTTTGGTTTTGGTTTTGCTTCCAGGTTTGCTTCCAGTTTTGCTTCTAGTTTTGCTTCCAGTTTTGCTTCCGATTTTACTTATGGTTTTGCTTCCAGTTTTGCTTCTGATTTTGCTTCTGGTTTTGCTTCCAGTTTTGCTTCTGGTTTTGCTTCCAATTTTTCTTCCAGGTTTGCTTCCAATTTTGCTTCCAAGTTTGCTTCCAAATTTGCTTCGAGGCTTGCTTCGAGGTTTGCTTATGTTTTTGCTTCCAATTTTTCTTCCAAGATTGCTTTTGGTTTGCTTCTAGTTTAGCTTCCATTGTTGCTTCCTTTTTTGCTTCTAAAAATGCTTCTTGTTTTGCTTCCATTTATTAATTTAATATGTTTTATTTCAATTTAATTAGTTAAATATATCGTGCCTCTTAAATAACTCATATGATTATAGAGTAAGTAATTTAATTATTTAACTCATATGATTAAATAACAATATAATTATTGTAACATGATCATCATCTATAATTTAATTAAATTTGACAACATCCATCCTGAGTAGTAAATTAAAATCATCGACCACTTTTAATATATATAAATTGACAATTCAATACTGATAAGATCATCATCATATATAACTAAAACAAGTGAAAGTCAAATATGTCAGTACATCAAAAACATGTCAAAATGATACATGTCCAACAGTCGACATCAGTGAAAATGATATAAATAAAATTGATAAATTATGTAACTCAAATTGATACAAGTCAAGATGATACATGTCCAAATGATATAGTGAAAATGATACATGTCAATATGATACAACTCAACAATATAGTACTATAGGCTATGAAAATGATACATATGATAGTAACCATGAAAAGAGTCATCATAACGATATATCAACAATGATCCATGATGTAATCTATATGATCATGAATGTCACTAGTTACTATCACCAACTGTCTCATCATCATCATCACAATCGTGATCATCGTCGTCGTCATCATCATTGTCATCGGCCTTAGTGTCTTCCGTATCTGCATCATCATCATCCTCTGCCATGTGATCTATACCGGAAGAACCAATATTTTGTGGATCGATATCATGTTGAGGATCATCTTGATCTTCTAGAAGACTCGTGTTCTGCAAAAAAAACATTTAAAATGAAAATTTATTATTTATTTCATGCAATAATTTATTTTTTTGTTATATATCTAATATTACAACATATGAGATGAAACCACAATCATATTACATCGTATCAAAGTGCACATACCATAATAAAATTTCAAAAAAATTACAGCTAATACTGGTGAGTCAGGAGAAACTTCAGCTTTCAAAAACAAAGCCAATTAGGCTGGCAGACTTGTGGATCAGGCCAACATTTGGTGGAAGAGGAAGAAAGATGACTGGAACTCTGGAGGCCTGCCATAATGGATTTTAGTATTCAACCATGAGAGCATAAGAGAGCTGATATCATGTATCAAAATATTAAGCATGCATTCTTCCAGCCAGTGGAGAAGGAGATGATTTATTTGCTTCATTTTCATTTGCATAACCATATCACGGCGTGGGAACCAAGAAGACCAAGGATGCCCAGTTTTATGTGGAGGTAATGGATGTGGTCCAAAATTTAGGAGGGGAAAGAAGGTCAATGTATGGTCTTGACGAAATTGAGGAAGAACAACAAGAGAGGGACAGGAAAAATAAAATCAATACAGAGTTTCAAGGATTTTTCAAGCGAGTAAGAGAGTTATGGGAGCAGCCTCATCATAAATATTTTGAACTAGATTTTGTCCTTCAAGAGCTTGGTTTTCATAGAGTTCCTTTCAAAGCCTCTGATTTTATTGTTCCTATGGTAAACTGTTTGGTAGGGTTGGTGGAATTACCTTTCTTAGTAATCACTATTAGTGAGATTGAGATTGTTAACCTTGAGAGAGTAGGACTTGGGAAAAAGGAATTTGATATAATGGCTATTGTTTTCAAATACTTCAACGGGATGTACTCCGCATTAACGCTATTCCTCAATCTTCACTTGATGGAATCAAAGAATGGCTGAACTCCATGGATATAAAGTATTATGAAAGAAGAATGAACTTGAACTCGTGGCCAATTTTGAAGAGTATTACTGATGATCCAAATAAATTTATTAAAGATAGTGGTTGGGAATTTTTGAATATGGAAGCTAGTGATTCTGATTTTGATAATTCAGAAGAGTCGGATCAAGGATATAAACCCTCTGATGTAGAAGAGGAATCATAATCAAATTTCATGTAGCCACCATCAAGAGTGTTACAAGCCAACAAGATGGAGGGAATTCTTATAGAAGGATAATTTTCAATGTTGCAGGTCTTGGCTTTAATGCCAACTATAATGGAAACATTGAAATTCCCTAACAGTATTTATGTTAAGGAAATTTCCTTTAGATGCAAGGATTCAAAGCACATCAACCATGTGGTACAAATGATTAAATCCCAGAGACGATCTGTAGCAATGAAAGAGGCTGAAAAGGCAGAGAGAGCTACACTAGTGACTGAGGAGAAATTTCAGCTTTCAAAAACAAAGACAATTAGACTGGAAGATGTATGGATCAGGCCAGCATTTGGTGGAAGAGGACGAAAGATGATTGGAAATCTGGAGGCCCACCATAATGGATTTCGGTATTCAACCATGAGAGTAGAAGAGAGAGCTGATATCATGTATCAAAACATTAAGCATGCATTCTTCCCGCTAGCGGAGAAGGAGATGATTACTTTGCTTCATTTTCATTTGCATAACCATATCATGGTGTGGGAACCAAGAAGACCAAGGATGTCCAGTTTTATGTGGAGGTAATGGATGTGGTCTAAAATTTAGGAGGGGAGATCCTGATGTCTATCAAGAGGCATAAATTCAGATGAATTAAGTTCACCTACATGTCTACAAAAGTTTACTTCCAATTTTTATGACTATTTTTCTTGACTGTTAGAGTTTATTTACAAATTTGAAATTTCTTTCTATTCATTTTGATGAGGATATATTCAACCAATGTGTAAGCACCTTTTTTTTGTATCACAAGCATATGTGCATTGCAAGAATTCTAATTATCTATGGTCTATAGCTATGTGGTCTCACTTATTGGATCTTCTATTTCAATGTTTTCTATGTCCTTCTCTGTTTGAGGTAGCCCCTGACAATCCTACCTCCTTTCCTTAGCTGAGAAGTGGATTCGAATTTGGAAATACTTCACTTAAAAAATAGCTATGGTTTAAGGAGATTTATTCTAGCTTTGTTGTTGACACCCTCAATCTTCAACAAGGACTTAGATGAATGGATTGAAATGCAACCTTTCAAACTTAGATTTGAATGTGCATAATTTGATTAATTATGGTTTTCATAGGCAGTTGTCTTTACATGACTATTTTGGATTGTCAATACGTGTAATAGTGATTTCATCCTTATCAAGTTTGGCTGCCCTTATTCAGAATTCCTTCATCTTTGGACTCGATACAAAGTTGTACATTGTTATTCCATATTTGTAACATGTAGAACTTTTAAGGGGTACAACATATAGAAATTCAGTACTGTCATCCAAGGAAAACTTATAGATGGTGTATCAAGAACAACAAAAAATGCTTTTATTAGGGTTAATGCTTTCTTCCCCCACGTTGCTGATATTTTCCCCAAAACATGTTTTTTTAATTATTTCAACGCATATCAAAATTCAATGTATTGATTAACATTTTTTTACGCATTTCAGTTGTTTATGCAAATGATGCATATATATTAACTCGATCAATGTTGTTACTTCGGTAGTTTGATTTCTATGACAACCATCCATTAGGCCATTGTTTGCGGGAGCACGTTTGTGTTTTTAGTTAGCTTTTTTGGATAGCTCTAATGGGTGTTGAGGACATTCCATTTATCTTTTGAATGTTAAGAAGTCAGAGTTTCAAGGATTTGTCAAGCGAGTAAGAGAGCTATGGGAGCAGCCTCATCTAAAATATTTTGAACTAGAGTTTGATATACCATTTAGAGAGCTTGGTTTTCATGGAGTTCCTTTCAAAGCCTCTACTTTTATTGTTCCTACGGTAAACTATTTGGTGGAATTGGTGGGATTACCTTTCTTAGTAATCGCTATTAGTGAGATTGAGAATTGTTAACCTTGAGAGAGTAGGACTTGGGCAAAATGCATTTGATATGGCTATTTTTTTCAAAGACTTCAAGCGGGATGTACTTCGGATGTACGTCATTCCTCAATCTTCACTTGATGGCATCAAGGAATGGCTGAAATCCATGGATATAAAGTATTATGAAAGCATAATGAACTTGAACTAGTGGCCAATTTTGAAGACTGTTAATGATGATTCAGATAAATTTATTGAAGATGGTGGTTGGGAATTTTTGAATATGGAAGCTAGTGATTCTGATTCTGATAATTTAGAAGAGTCAGATCAAGGATACGAACCCTCTGATGTAGAAGAGGAATCAAAATCAAATGAGGAAGGTTCAGAAGATGAATCTCTTGTGTAGTCAGAGGAGGATGAAGAAGAAGAATAAGAAGAGGAGGAAGGAAAAAAATGGGATTAATTAGAAGTCGAAGCCAGAAATGTAGATAAGGAGAAAGGAGACGAGTCTGACAGTGAAGATCAAGAAAGGCAACAACGAAAGGTAAAAGCTATAGGGAAGTCTCGGGCACCTGATATTAGAGATTCAAGAGGAATTCCTACCAAGAGGCATAAATTCAAATGAATTGATTTCATCTACATCCTTCTACTATTTATTCATGCACATAAACGTTCATCTTGTAATCATAAGATTTGAGCTCTATTTACTCATCCTACGCATCAATAAACAACTCAACACAAGAGATGCAAATTGACATATCAACACAACAATATCCAAATAAGTTATTGAAACTCAACTATTGATACCTCATTCTCCATCTAGATTACAAAATCACTCCACTTTTTGTTTTGTAACATATTCTTTTCAAATTGCTTTGGATGGCGGCCATATTTCTCCTCCTGTCAAAACATGGCACATATACTAGTTAAACTAATTAATATGCAATCATTTACTTTTTCCAAGGAAATAAAATATATATATCATTTAACATATTAAATATACTTACAAATGTACAGATCAAGGCTTGTAAACCTTTCTGGCCACTGCAATGTGTGGCACACAGTTTCTCAAGCCTAGCCTTGGAGGCCTTGTCCTGAAACATATACTAATTCAATTTAACTATGCACAAATAAAATTTAAATATCGTTTAATAAATTTGATATAATCTTATGAGAAAATTCAAATACCTGTGTACTCTCCTCATCGGACTTCCTCCATGCATCGAACTTTTGTGGCGGCACGTAAGTCTTCCTTTTGTTCCTGGTGGTGTTGCGGTGAATTCTGCAAGTCTTCTACCAATGGCGTGTGGTAGTGCGGTGACCACTATTGTCTTGTAGCTCCTTCATCAGCTTGGTGCGGTAGAGGGGTTTTTACCACGATCCCGCAAGTTGCTTCTTCCTTCTTGGAGGTAGTGCGGTGAAAGCTTATGTGGTAGAATTTTTATTCACAGAGGAGGCCATGGAGAGAGGATGTGGATGACGTAGAAATACTAAATCGCTGAGAGGAAAGTGGGTGGACATTGTAGCAGGCAATAATGCTAATGACCAAGAGTTCTAAATTTTCAGAATTATTTCCAATCCATGTTTATGTAGCAGACGTGGACTTCTTATGTCACTTGCATACTTATCTGAAAGACATAGGGCATTCACCATACATTTCCCTTAACAAAGAAAACATGTGCTTTCATTTATTTTTACTATATATCTCAGAAGTGAAATTGTTGTTACATAATGATGCACTGAGAAAATAATATATATAAAAAAATGCAAAGAAAATGTTTGAAATTTAACATGCAACCTACTATGTTTTTTTTTTTATCGGTGATAATATTTGATTTTATTAATAATAATGCAGAATTTACATCAACTTCAAAAATTAAGTCCATCCAGCAGCTTCTAAAATTTGTCTGTTTAACCAGCACAGTTCCCAACAAACCAGAAAAAAAACTACTGAATCTGCCTGTAAACAACCCTATCTACTTTACCCATACCCCATACTGTTTACATTTTCAAATAAAAAATAGGGCTTAACCCCAGAAAACGTACAACAAAAACTAAGATATAAAATGTATTTTAACCAAAATTGAGCTTGAGTTTATGCGAAAGTGCCCAACGTGCTACCCAGTTGCATTGGGCATATTTCCTTGATTGGGTTCATCTTCTTCCTTGGGCACAAAATTTTCTTCTCTCGCAACTCCTCTCTGGTGACATCTTTGAGTCCCTCAATGACCGTCTCAACCTCCATTATTTCTACAATCCTAGCTTTGCTCCTTCTCTCCACATAGCTTTGGTGATTTCTTTTGGCCACCTAATGAAGGGATGGTTTATCTTTGCTAATTCAGGGTCCACATATTCCATGCCTTCGCTCACATCAAAGCCTTCTCCTGGTATAGCCCATTCTAGGATACTTTCCATATTCACTAAGAAATCCTTGTGTACCAACGCCTTCATTACTTTCCTCACTTCCTCCACCGACTCTTCTAAGTCTAGCCTCCATGCCATGATCAATGAGTAAATATCCATATTAGCACGATATTTGTGCTTCGAATCTTCGAAGCCATTACCCAAGATTTTTGTACAGATTGCGCCACCTTCACATCCTTGGAGAGGAACAATCCTCTCAGCCTCTTCATAGTTGCTTTTCCAACAAAAGGGTCCAATTTTCTCCTCGAATGTAGAGTGAAATTGGCCTCCATTTATTCTCTAGTACGCTAGCTTCCAAACTGCCTCACACTGCAGACCCGTTACATTCCTTGCCACTGCAAATCGAGAAACATCAGACGAAATGCCTTGTGTGTCTTTAAAACACATCCTATTGTTAGCCCTCACCATTAATGCCAAACGTATGTCCAGTGTCGGTAACAATACCTTCATTAATGCTCCAAGTCCTTTGAGAATTTAAAACACATTCCTCTACTTGCTAGTATTAACTCCTTCCTGCATTAATTACAACAGACAAATTTCCTCCATAGGAATTCCACTAAAATCTTCTATCTAAAGGAACCATCTTCAGAGCTCTTCATAGAAATGAGGGTTGAAAACATTAGAAGAAAAGAAATACCATAATTCTAAAGTAACAATTTGTATCAAGACAAATGTTAGAGAGTATAATTAAAAAGATAAATGCTTACAATTGGACCTCAAATTGGACCAAATAGTAACAACAAATGTGCCTTGACAAATCTTGCAGATATAAACAAATTGAAAAGACCACTTTGGAGACAGCAAAGCAATAAATAAGCATGAAAGTTAACACAACAATTGAACACTGAAAATGGATTATGAGTTATAATGTATCTGCTCCATTATATTGCTCAAAATATAAACATACATAACATGAGTTCTTTTGATATGAATAAGTGGATGAGATGGTCTAGCATCTATTCTAATGGATTGAAATGATGATCAAAATTGGACCTTGGTTTCCCCATTTGTACAGGAAGCAACAAGCTTCAGGTTCGTTCACAAAATTTACATCGTTTCTTAACTAAAGCATAATTAACATAACATAGAAACTTAAAAAGATAGGTTCGTTCCAATTGTTTCCAAACATTAAATAATGCTTGTGTTTATTGATAGGTAGAAGATTTTGATGAAACACATACTAATAGCCAAGTTCCAACTAGGTTATTAAGATTTGGACAGGATGATCCAAACCATCCTTTAAACCATACCAAGTCGAA
This sequence comes from Sequoiadendron giganteum, assembly GCA_007115665.2. Taxonomy (NCBI): domain Eukaryota; kingdom Viridiplantae; phylum Streptophyta; class Pinopsida; order Cupressales; family Cupressaceae; genus Sequoiadendron; species Sequoiadendron giganteum. The sequence goes on from CM021110.1 coordinate 3,951,415, forward strand.
AAGAGCAAGATTGAAGAGAACACCCGAAAGTGTTTCACACTAGCTCATTTTACAATCCAACCTGGTTATGACATTGATAGCAATCCAAATTTTCCTGAACAGTCCATACCCGAATGCTGCATCACAATCTATTCTTCTTGCACATAAAAATGCCACATATTAACCCCTTCTAAATAAAACTCAAAATACCATGAAATAATGAGTCCCCTATATTAGTAAGTAAGTAGGTAGTCTATAGGGCATAGTTTGATTTTATGCAAGGATTCTCATGAAAGGAATCTTCAAGTGATAGTGAGTGAGTTGTTTGAGATTGCAGCTGATGGTGCAATATCTAGTCTTAAAGGTAGTTAGAAAAGCAGTAAATGTGCAAGAAAATCAAACTGTACAAAACAAACAATTCACAATGTTATCTTGCATAATGCCTTAAGTTTGAAGACAAAAATCTCATTGTATCTTGATGAAAGTAGTGACCTTAATGGTCAATCACTGGCAACCATGATTTTAAAACATGGTATTATGCTTATGGAGGCAACATTTTAAGCAAGGCGATGAGTGGTAGTTTGGAACAATGGAAGGTATGAAGGGCTTGCTTTATATGCATACTATGCATTCTAGCTTAAGACAACGTTCTTAGAAGAGATTGAAGGTGGATTAGGGAACTCAAGGATTACCATGATAAAGATTAAAGTAAAGACTGAGATCTATTTAAAAGCCACTATCATGAAGATATTAAAGATGTCAAATGCAAAACCCTAGCAGCTAGAGTAATGAACACAGTGTGAAAGAGGATAGTGTGCTAGGGTAGATTTAGGAGATCTCCACATTATCTAATCATAGGAAAATACATCATTTATTTATTTTTTAAAATTAAAATAAATTATTCTAAACCTTATATAGGAAACATTGATACTTCAAAAGCATCTGATTTATTTTTTAAAATTAAAAGAAGTTGTTCTAAACCCTATATAGGATATATTGATACTTCAAAAGCATCTGAAGGAATTTGAGATTATGTAAACATATATCAATTAAATACCTGGATTATAAACAGTAGCACAAACATTGTAACCCTTGTTGATCAGAGTTGGAATTGATAAACAACAATGAATCCCATGCCTCCTATCATGCACATCTCCTTACCATTCTCTGTCATTCTTTCCTATAACACTTCTCCATTTTGGTGGGCTACGCCTAAAAATAAGGTTTCAACAAAGGTTTTATTGTATGTTTATTAAAATGAAAACTCCATTCTGGCAGGCTATGCTTTGAAATAAGATTTCAATGAAATTTTTAGAGTATGTTTATTAGATTTTTTGAGTATTTTGGTGGGCTATATTCTTGATTCCTTAAATGATTTTTTCAAATGGATTGTGACTAACATGATTTGTTGCACTTAGTGTTGTAAATTGTAATGATTCCATGATTACCGTACTACCGTCGTCTCTTATTATACCTGTTGTGGTATGGCAGTGTTTTTCCCTTCCCTTCTGATGTTTACCACACTTCTTGCTGGGGGGTTGTGGTGTATACCGCTCTACTGCATATGTTGCTCACCTTCTCGGCAGTATAGCAGTGTATACTTTTGATCATTTCTTGAAGAGTGTCGATGATACAATCTTATTTGTCTTATCGATATCTCAATGTCTCATCGACATTAGATCTTATGTTCCTCTGATGTTGGTTGTCAATTTCGATGAGACAAGTTAATATCTCTTGCCGATATGCCACTGTCTCATTGATATTTTCCTTTGACGGTATTTCTTTGTATATCAATGTAACTCTGCCATGTCGGGGAGACTCATGATTATCGATGTGGAATGGCAGTGTTTTTCCCTTCCCTTCAGCTGTTTATCACACTACCACCTTGCTCAAGGCTTCTTGTTGTGGGGTTGCGATGTATACCGCTCTACCACATATTTTGCTCACCTTCCAAATAGTCTAGTGGTGTATGCTTTTGATCATTACTTGAAGAGTGTCAATGAGACAATATTATTTGTCTTACCAATATCTCAATGTCTCATCAACATTACTTCTTTATCTCCAAGAGTTGTGTTTCGCCGAGCACTTGTAGATATACCTTGTTGATGTGACGTAACTGATTATCTCCTTGATATGCATGTATCTTGTTGACATTTCATTGTTTTACATCATCGATGAGACATATAAATAAGTCTCTTCGACATAGGGGTGTCTAAACCAACACTAAACTCGAAGCTAAAGTTGGAGTTAAAAGTGGCACTTAACTTGAAGCTAAACTCAGAGCCAAAGGAGGCGCTAATGGCGGTGCCACACTCGAAGCCAATATTGGTGCTTAAGGTGGTGCTAATTTCAGTGTAAATTAGCGCCTAAATTAGCAACGACTTGTCTTGATTAGCGCAAATAAATGCCAAAAATAGCGCCATCCCGATATATAGCACTGGCGTTTTTAAAAAAATGGCAAAAAATACATTAAAACAGTGGGTGGAAGTAAAAAATGGAGCAATCACAGGGATTTGTTGTAGTGGGATAAGACTGAAGGTATTTTGGTATCTAATTTTCATTCTAAACAAGAGAAGAACTAATGGATCATTAATAGTGGATGTTTTAATCATATGATTGGTGACAAGAGTAAGTTTGTTAAACTTGAAAAATGTGATGGAGGATCTATTAGATTTGGTGATGATACATCTAGTAAGATATGTGGAAAAGGTTCTATCAATTTTGATGGCAAGCATAATACTAATGATGTTAAATATGTTAAGGGTTTAAGGCATAACCTCTTAAATGTTGGATAGATGTGTAGCAAAGGATACAATCTTATGTTTTTGGATGATGGATGTGAGATCATAAAAGGATCCAAAACTGTGGTTGTTGTTGGAAGAAGGACAAATGGAAATGTTTATCAGCTTAAGGGTGTTGATGGTCATTAATTTATAACTTATATTAATGAAAGTTGGCTATGGCATAGAAGAATGTGTCACATTAACTTTGACAGCCTAGTGAGGATAAGTTCAGTTCAAGATACGAGAGATCTGCTAAAGATTACAAAGCCTATCAATGTTGTCTGTAAGGAATTCAAAATTGGAAAGCAAGCAAGAAGAAGCTTCAAAATCAAAGAAAAATCTACTACCAGACTGTTGGAATTGGTCCATACATATGTTTGTGGTCCTACAAGAGTTAGAAGTCTTCAAGGTGACAATTATTTCATGCTTTTAATTGATGATTACTCTAGAATGACATGGGTTACTTTTCTCAAAGAAAAATCAAAAGCTCTAGATAGGTTTAAAGCATTCAAAGTTATAGTTGATAATGAAATGGATATGAAAATCAAATGTTTAAGGTCTGATAGAGGTGGTGAGTTCACCTCCAATGAATTTAACATGTTTTGTGAGAATCATGGCGTAAAGAGGTACTTGTCTATCCTTAGAACTCCTTAGGAAAATGGAGTGGTTGAAAGGAAAAACATAACTATTCAAGAAGCTACAAGGACTATGATGAAAGCAAAAAATCTATCAGAAGACTACCGAAGAAGCAATTCATACTGATGTTTATATACTGAACAGAGTTCAAGCAAGAGAAAACAACACAAAGACTCCCTATGAGATATGGTATGGAAGGATTCCTACTGCCAAGTACTTCAAAGTGTTTGGAAGCAAATGTTATATCAAAAGAGGTGAAAATAACTTAGGAAAGTTTGATGCAAGGTTTGATGAAGTATCTTCCTTGGATATTCTACTAGAAGAAAAGCTTACTGATGCTACAACAAGAGATTAAGAAAGATTGTTGAGAGTGAAAGTGTCAAGGTTGATAAAGATTTGTAGAAGAATTCAATGATGATAGATGGATATGAATCATATGAGTCTTGTTGCAAAGAAGAAAATTTTGAAAAAAGAGGATTGCAGATTGATGAGGAAGAAGCTCTGGAAAAGACTTCTAAAACTCCTAAGTATGTACAGAAGATCAAATCATTTGAGATAAAAACAAAGGTTTACCGACAAGAAGGAAATCTGTTGAAGAACAAGTAAATTTATGTTTACTTTTTGAAGTTGAAACTAAAACAGTGATTGAGGCATGCAAGGATGAATATTGGATCAAGTCTATGAAATAAGAATTGTTGCAAATTGAGAAGAATCGGACTTGGGAACTTGTCCCAAGACTAGCAAACAAGAATGTGATTGAAACTAAGTGGGTATTTAGAAAAAAACTAAATGAGAATGGAGAAGTGGTAAGGAACAAGGAAAGGCTTATGTGTAAAGGCTACTCACAAGTTGAAAGAATATATTTTGAGGAGACATTTTATTTGGTGGCAAGAATGGAATCTATCAAGATTTTTTTGGCTTTTATAGGATATAAGGATTTCAAATTTTATCAAATGGATGTGAATTATGCTTTCTTGAATGGAGAATTGGAAGAAGAGGTATACATAGAATAACCAGAATGATTTTAGTTATCAGACAAACCAAATATGGTCTACAGATTAAAGAAGGCATAATATGGATTGAAGCAAGCTCATAGAGCTTGGTATAAAAGGTTGGATATATATTTGATACAACAAGGATTCAACAAAGGTATCACAAATAACAAACTTTACTTTAAATTTGAAAAATATCAAATCTTAATTGTGGTTGTATATGTTGATGACATAATTTTTGGAGGCAATGAATATATGTGCAAGAAGTTTGCAAAGGAAATACAATTTTTTTGAAATGTCCATGTTTGGGGAGATGAATTTCTTCCTTGGGCTATATATCAATCAAACAAATAAAGGTATTTTCATTTCACAATCAAAGTATGTCAAAGAAATGTTGAAGAAGTTTGGAATGGAAGATTCTAAACTGGTGTGTACCCCTATGGTTATTGGTTGCAAGTTGAGCAAGAATGATGAATCTCCTAAGGCTGATCAAAGCAAGTATAAATCAATGATTGGTGGACTGCTATATCTAAATACTACTAGATCATATATCATGCATGGTGTTTGTCTTGAGGCTAGATTTCAAGAAGATCCTAGAGAGTCACATGTTTCAACAGTGAAGAGGATATTCAAATACTTGAAGGACACTCTAAAACATGGTTTGTGGTATCCAAAGGATACTGAATTTACTCTGAGTGCTTACACAAATGTATATTGGGTTGGTTGTGTGGATGATAGGAAAAGTACAATTGGTAGTGTATTCTTTCTTAGATGTAGATTGGTGTCATGGCTAAGCAAATAATAAGATTCGTTAACTTTATCTATTGTAGAGGCATAATACATTGTAGCAACATCTTGCTACACTTGAGTATTATGGATGAAGCAAACATTGAGGTATATCAAAGTAGTGTATGATGAACCAATTTATATCTTTTGTGACAATACAAGTGTTATCAATATTTTGAAGAATCCAATAATGCATTCAAGGGCAAAACATATCTCAATACGGTATCACTTTCTGAGAGAGAAGGTTGTAGAAAATGACGTTAAGCTTGAGTATGTCCCTACAAAGGATCAATTTGTTGATATATTCACTAAGGCTCTTCCCAATGATACATTTTAGTATCTCTGAGAGAATTTGGGGGTCATTGCTCCTCCTTCTTTGAACCATATGCATAAGGGGATGCATCAGTCTAGTGGATTTCAAGATCCATTCTTTTGTCTAGATTGATGTTGGTGGCTACCTCTTAGGGGGAGTAGGTAGTTACATTGTTGGTTGTTGCAATCAGAGGGAGTAAGTGTTGTCATTATGCAGTGGTTGTTGATTGGTACAATATGGTGTGTGCTCCTAAGGGGGAGTGTACTGAGCAGTTGTGAGAAGGTTGATTGATGTCAAAGGGTAAACATCATTAATAAAAATATTTAGTCCTTTGCCATTGATGTCAAAGGGGGAGAAGAAGTCATGTGAAAAAGAAGAAATTTAAGGGGGAGAATGAGACATGCGAAAACATAAGTATCAAAGGGGGAGAGAGTGAGTAAAGAAAAAAGAGAAAAGGAAATAGGTATGGAGCAGAGCTATTGTGTCTTTGAGAGTTTTTTACATCATGTGTTTCCATCAATGATAAAGAGGAAGATTGTTACAAGTATGAGTTGATTGGTGTTTTCATTGATGTCAAGAAGCTTGTATTGTTCTTAGTGTCAACTATAAGAGGAGGAAGAAGATCACTATTGAGGTAGATTGTTGCATTGATGATGCTTTGATTAGTTGCGTTATGTTGTCATTAGTAAGCTATTGATTTCAACCTCTAGTGTTACTTTGATTAGCTTCTATCTATGGGTATATGGTTGAGATGCTATGTTGTAGTTGGCTTAAAGGTGATTGGTTTTCAAGTGCTTTTGATAAAATTTTATAAAAAGAGGAAACAATGTGTTGTAGTGTTGTTATGGGTTGCAGAATAGTGTTTTGGTGTTGCTCTACATTTATTCTAGGTTGAATATTTGCCTATGTGTTTTAGATATGTTGATCAAAGGTATTCAAAGGTGTTGCATTCAGAATTTGGTATGTTGGATCATTGTACAAAATAAGTTGTGTTCACTGATGTGTGAATAGTGCATCGTAGAGGTGTCTGGGAGAAATTTCTTTGCTCTACGTTTCTCCGTAGAGTGGTTTCAGGTCTTGCAAATCTTAAGGTATGTTGATTGTGTTGGTATCTTTGTTTAGTCAAGGTGGTTTGAGGTTTGGTGCTTCGAAAGTCAATTTATTAAGTTGTAGTGTATGGCAGAGTTGTCTGAGTGTACTAAGTGTGTACATTCTTTAGGTGGAAGTTGTTGCGAAGGAGTTTGTTGGATTTTAGAGTTTTTGTGGAATATTCCAGGTTATGTTTAGGTGACATTTATTGTCTGCAAGGTGTTGTTGGATCAAAGGAAGCATATACTCAAATTTTTTAATGGTGTTTACACAAGTAACAACCGACCTGGTGTTTACACTAATTGTGGTGGATATTTATTATTTATCGAAGTGTGTTGTAGCATTGTGATTACAATTTTAGGTCCCAAATAAGGAATGGTGTGGTATGCTTTCACTTCTATGGTGTGCAGCCAAAATAATTGCATAACAAAACTCATGGGAAAACAAGAATATGAAAATCAAAATAATAACTATACCAAATTTTATTCAAATGATCATTTTCCTCATATCTTGCCCATACTTAGGCTACAACATAGGCTTTACCTTTATACTGAAAAATAGGTTGAACTTAAGCTTGAAAATAATCCAAATAAATCCCTATAATCTCTCAACTCCCTATCTTTTAGTTAAAACAAATTTATTCGGAGGTTTGTGAGGGGATCACAACCTCACATTATTTCATCTAGAAATATCTAGAGCAACAAACATTAATAATAAGCTAAAATAAAATAATGCGCCTGCATCAAACTCCCAAAAAACAAAATATTTGGTCATGGACTCCTATCCATGAGGTACTTAATACTTGTACCATGCTTGGATAGTTCTGAAGCTATCATCCATGTAGCATCTTCAAGTGGGTGCCCCTTCCATTTAACTAAGTAGTGAAAATATTCCTTGCCCCTAGTTTTATTGACCACCTTCTTGTCCAAAATTTCCTTAGGTTGTTTTGGAATTTCTTTGGGTAACTACTGCTTCCACTCAACAATCTACTCTTCACCTCTTTCGGGTACTTCAATTGTTTGTTCTTCACCTTTAAAAGGGTATAAATCTATAACATTAAAGATATGAGAAATTCCAATGCCTGTTGGAATTTCTATTTCATATGCATTGCTAGAAAAATTTCTTAAGATCTTACAAGGACTAATTTTCTTAGCTTTCAATTTATTATACTCACCCTTTGGAAATATTTCTTTTCTGAGGTGATCTAAAACAATATTACCAACATTAAAATCAACTTCTCTCCTCTTTTGATCAACTCTTTTTTTTGTACTTGATGGTGCTTTCTTCAAGTTTCCTTTTTACCTGTTCATGCAAATCTTGCATTGCACTTACAAAGTCTTCTCCGTCAACACTTCTTGTTTCCATTTTACCCAAATTTCTTAGCTCATATACTCCTCTAGGATGCATACCATACATAATTTGAAAAGGACTCATACCTGTGCTCCTGTTAGGTGAGTCATTATATGTGAACTCTGCTTGTGCAAGTACCAAGTCCCACTGTTTGGGATACATACCGACCAAACTTCTCAATATGTTTCCAAGGATTTTGTTGACTACTTTTGTTTGACCATCCATTTGAGTATGGTAAGCTGATTTGAAGCTTAAATTGGTGCCCAAATTTTTCCATAGAGTCCTCCAAAAGTGTCCTACAAATTTAGTGTCTCGATCAAAGACAATTCTCTTAGGAAGTCCATGTAGCCTAACTATCTCCTTGAAGAACAAATTGGCAATATTAGTAGCATCACTTGTTTTTGTACATGGAATAAAATGCACCATTTTGGAAAATCTATCAACCACTACAAAGATTTAATCATGCCCCTTTTGAGTTCTTGGTAACCCAAGTACAAAGTCCATACTTACTGAATCCCATGGTCTGTTGGGAATCGGCAATGGTTGATATAAACCTGCATTTTGACTGATTCCTTTGGCATGTTGACACACGTTACACCTTTCTAAAAACTTCTTAACATCATTGCTCATACCTGGCCAATAATAGTGTTCACTCAACTGAGCTATTGTTTGTTTTGCCCGAAATGCCTTGCTAAGCTACCACTGTGTTTCTCTTTCAGTAAGTTCTCTCTTATGGAACTTCTTGGAATGCAAAGTTGACTTCCTTTGAATAGTAGACCCTCCTGTATCATGAAATCCATCCAAGGACTTCTATCCCTACTAAGAAGATTTACACATGCTTCATATTCCTCTTTGAAGTCTATATCTTCCTTGTACATTTCTCTTAGTCTATCAAAACACATTATACTCACTTCAGATCCCTGTATGATCAAGCTTCTTCTACTCAGAGCATCTACAACTTTGTTAGTTTGGAAACTTTTATGCTTGATAACAAAGGTAAAATTTTGCAGAAATTCAACCCATTTTACATGCCTTTGATTTAATTTGGTTTGGTTATTGATAAACTTTAAAGCATGGTTATCAATATACAATACAAATTCTTTAGGCATTAAATAATGCCTCCACTTTTTCAAAGCTTGAACAAGGGCGTAAAATTCTTTGTCATATAAAGAATATTTCTTTCTTGCATCATTTATTTTCTCACTATAGTAAGCAATTGGCTTACCCTCCTAACTTAGAACAACACCTACAACCATCTGACTAGCATCACATTCAACTTGGAAAATTTTACCAAAATCAGGTAAGGCTAAAATAGGTTGTTCTGTAATGTTTTTCTTAAGCAACTGAAAACTTGCTTCAATTTCTTTAGTCCATTGGAATAGTTGTTTATTTCCCTTGATTGTTTCAAAAATTAGAGCACAAATTCCACTGAAATTTCTTATGAACTTTCTATAAAAACTATCAAGTCCATAAAAACTTCTTACCTCAAAGATATTCCTTGGAGTAGGCCACTCTCTTATGGATTTAACCTTTTCAGGATCCATTTTTAAACCATCTTTAGATATTACAAAACCCAAATAGATTAACACTTCTTAAGATTGATTAAAAAAAATTCTTGCTTCAACTTACTTAAAACCAATCTTAAGTGTCTGAGGTGTTCTTCCTTTGTTTGACTATAGATTAAAATATCATCAAGATAGACTATTACAAATTTTCTTGTGAATTCCTTAAGTACTTCATTCATTAATCTCATGAAAGTACTCAGAGCATTTGTTAAACTAAATGACATTACTAACCACTCATAAATCCCATCATTTGTTTTAAATGTCATTTTCCATTCATCACCTTCTCTTATTCTAATATGTTGATACCCACTTTTTAAATCTATTTTGGAAAAACACTTAGCACTACTCAGAAAATCCATTAAACCATCCATACGAGGCAAAGGAAATCTATACATGATGGTGATTTTATTTATGGATCTGGAATCTGTGCACATTCTCCATCCTCCATATTTTTTTGGGCTCAATATTGCAGGAACAACACAAGGACTTAGAATTTCTCTGACCAATCCTTTGTTAAGTAGATCTTGTACTTGGGCTTTGATCTCTTCATTCTCCCTTGGATTCATTCTGTAAGATGCTTTGTTTGGAAAGTGAGCTCCAGGAATGAGATCTATATGATGACTGATACTTCTTATTGGTGGCAACTCATCAGGCAAATCATCCACAACAATATCAATACATTCATTTAACATTTTCTAAATTTCTACAGGTAAATCAACCAATTTTGTACTTGTAAGAATTACTTTTGGTTTTCCAATTAGAGAAAAATTTACCTCTTCATTCTTCAGTTGATGCAATAGTTCTTTCCCACTTACCATCAATACCTTAGGACTAACATCATCAATTCCATTTTCATCCTTAAGGGGTATTAGTGTGTGTTTATGTCCATATTTTTCAAAAGTATATGTGTTACATCTTCCATCATGGATTGCCTTCTTGTCAAAATGCCAAGGTCTACCTAAGAGAATATGACAAACATCCATTGGCATAACATCACATATTACTTTATCTTTGTAACTCCCTATTTGAAACTCTACTTGACACCGTTCATTTACCAATAATTGATGTCCTTTTTGCAACCAAGACACCTTGTATGGAGTTGGATGTGTTGTCTTTTTCAAGCCTATTTTATCAACCATTTTGGTTGGTACAATATTTTTAGTGCTTCCACTATCAATTATAAATTTACAACATTTACCTTTAGCCTTGCAGGTAGTTCTAAATAATGCTTTCCTTTGTGTAGGTTCATGGATTTCTTTGTTTGGCTTAAGCAGGACTCATTTCATGAGTAGTGCCTCTCCAACCTCGGGTGCATCTGTATGAACGGGTGATTCTGTAGTCTCCTCCTCAACTTGAGCAATATGTGCACTTCTTTGACTTGTGGTAAGGTTCTTTGGAAACTCATAAGATCTATGACCATATTGATTACATTTAAAACATTTTCCAACAAATCCTCTACCTCTACCTCTTGAATAAGGTCTTCTTCCTCTAAAATAATTATTACCTCGGGAGGATTGTTCTTGGTGATGTGAGCTATTGGCTTCCTCTTTGTGAGGTTGCCACTGACCTCTACCACTTGGTGATCCTCTTCCTTTGAAGCTTCTACATTTCCCTCTCAAGCTCCATGCTTGTTTTCTAGAAAGTTTCTCCTCTGCTTTGAGAGCATATTGATATGCTTCCTCCACTGTTCTTGGACACAAAAGGTTAATTTTATCTTGAATATTGTATCTCAATCCATTGAGATACTGATCCGACTTCTTCGTATCATCCTCAATATGACCAGCTTTAATGGTCAACCTATAAAATTCTTTTGTATAATCTTTAACTGAAATTTCTTTTTGCTTAATATTTTGTAACTTCTTAAAAAGATTAAGTTGGTAATCTTTAAGCAAGAATTTACCTTTTAGCTTAGCTACCATCCTTTCCCAGTTCTTGATTTTTGGCTTGCCTTTTTGTCTCCTTTCATCTTGGACTCCCTCCCACCAGAGGGATGCATGACCCTTCAACCAGGTCACTACAAATTTCACTTTCTTTTCATCAACCACATTTTCATACTCATAATATTTTTCCATTTCACTGATCCAATCAATGAATTTCTCAACATCTAGGCTACCTTTATACATAGGCACCTCCAACTTGGGTTTGGAGCTCGCTCCCAAAATTGCCTTGACGAGTCTTGTTTCAAATCCTTCTTTTGTTGCTTCTTCTTCAGGTTCCTCCTCCTCTTCACTAACATCATCCATGTCAATGCCTCCTCTTTGTGCAAGTTCCATAGCCTGCAACCATGCTTGCATTTGTCTCATTTCTTCTAGAATTTATGCATTTGCAACTTGTATTCCTTGTCCTCTTCCTCGAGCTCTGAATGCCATTCCTTGACAAAGAAAATCTTCTCTCACACCTACAAGAGCTATTTCCTGCTCTGCTAGCAGTGGTATAGGGCTGAAAAATAGTTTTCTTCTCATAAAAAATTTAATTATTATCTAAGAATAATAATGAATTTGCAATATGCACTTTCTCTCTCTCTCTCTCTCATGCTAACATTCTTGAAATTTTATTTAAGCAATATATGTAGCTTCTTTATTACCAAATGGAGTTTATATGCATAGCCAATAAACTAAAACATAAACACTATAACACAAAAATAAAATAAATATTTCTTTGCACAAACTACAATCTTTTGTGGCTTATCTTCAATTCTCGAATCTTCATTGCTTTAACTCCTCTATCCAATTCATCAACTCCTCATATGATGGTATGCAAATAACAGATGCTTCTCTTGTCATTCATCCAATCTTCTCACAAAGGACGAATAAACTTGGCCTTTGAATTGATCTCCTCTTAAGGAAGAGAAAGCCAATGAATTCATTTGCTGAGTTTTCACAGTAACACCCCTCCGTGGTACTCCCAGCTTTGACTTGTATCAAAAAATAATCTTTATTCGATTCCTATGTGTGGTTGTGATTTCTTCAAGGAACGACTTGTAGATCTATTAACAATTTCCCTCAAATAGTGTCTTCAACACAACAATCTAATTTTACCTTATCTTTCAAAAAGATAATTTTCTTCTTGTGCACCTTTCAATCTTCAGTGACTCCTTCTTAAGAATAGCGGTCTTTGGTGCTATACAATCCTCTTTGGTGATCACAATGACCTCTTCTAAAGACTTCTCTTTATCCTTGAATCTTATTAATACAACCAGATTGGCTTCTTTGACCAACAATCTATTTTAATGATTATCGTTGTGTTTGCAACAATAACTTGATTTCACGATCTTTATCCAGCAGTTTAAATATCACAAGGACTTGGCAATAACTTCCACAAATAATAATTCTGAGATGGATGCATAGGAGTAGTATAAAGATAGTTTTATATCTTCTAGAATAACAATTTAGCACCTGCTAATATGCTTTTATCCAGATGACCTCTTTTGTGTTATTATAGAAACACACAAACTTATCAAAATCTTCTTTTTATCGGCAACATACAGTCCTCCTTTGAGTAGTGATTTCTTGAGAACAATCAAATAACTTCTGCTAATTTCCCTCAATCTAAATATCTGGCTCCGATACCAATGGGTGCGCAACAAAAATCATTGCATAACAAAACTCATGAGAAAACAAGAATATGAAAATAAAAACAATAACTATACCAAATTTTATTCAAATGATCATTTTTCTCATACCTTGCCCGTACTTAGGCTACAACATAGGCTTTACTTTTATACTGAAAAATAGGCTGAACTTAAGCTTGATACTAATCCAAATAAATCCCTATAATCTCTCAACTTCCTATCTTTTAGTTAAAACAAATTTATTTGGAGGTTTGTGAGGGGATCACAACCTCACATTATTTCATCTAGAAGTATCTAGAGCAACAAACATTAATAATAAGCTAAAATAAAATAATGCGCTTGCATCATTCTATCTATCATGAAAGTGTTTTGGTGCCAACCTAATTTGAATTTGCTTAGTTAATGTGCATAGCCGACCTTGGAGAAGGGTTTTAAGGTTGAAGATGGTATAAATATGAGTTGAGATGTTGAGGGATGATTAGATAGACAAGAAATATGTGAATGATGCAAAGTACAAAGTATTAGAGTGAGAAATTGAGAAGTGCAGTGTGAGATTTCATGTGTTAGATTGTTGGATGCAGTGAGCAGAAGGTGTCTACAATTCTTCAGTCAAGCTACGAAGGTGTTGATGATATTGTGGTGGATTTCTCTGTTGCATTGAGATGGATTTCTTTGTGTAACATTCTTCTCTATCTTCTTTTCTATTATGGTAGTGAGCCTTTCTTTCTTTGGACAATGAGCCCTCTGGTAGTGAGTCCTATTGTATTTGGTGTTAAAGTTACCTTATATTGTGAGCTAATCCTCACCATGGTTTTTCCCATCTTGTATTTTTCATGTAAATATGGTGTTCTCTTATGCATGGTTTTGATTGGTTTTAGTTTTTGTTATTAGCTTTTCATGTAAATCATTATAACAGATTAAGGGTTAATTAAGTTAATGTGGATCTGAATGTGTAAGAGGGTTTTGAAGTTTTAAGGTACAATTGATTCACCCCCTCTCAGTTGTCTTGCGCATTCAACATTGACTCTATAAGATGAGACTAAATCCTCTCAAGTGTGTCTTTGGTGTTGACACAGGAAAATTTTTAGGATTTATTGTTTCTTATCATGGAATCAAAGTTGATACATATAAGATTAATGCAATTGTTAACATGCCTCCACCCCAAAACATCTCTCAATTATGTAGTTTGCAAGGGAATATTTAGGAAATTCATAGATTTGTGTCTTAGTTGGTTGATCTTACCCTTCCCTTCACATGTTTGTTGAAGAAATATGTTCACTTCCAATGGGACAATGAGTGTGAAAAATATTTTGAGTCAATCAAGGGCTATTTAGCCAATCCTCCCATCTTAATGTCAATTTTGCAGGATAGACCCTTTTTATTTATATCTCTGCATCACCTCATGCCTTGGCAAATTTGTTGGCTCAACATGATGATGATTAAAAGGGAAGAGCGGTCTACTAAATTAGTTGTATCCTTCTTGATTATTAAACTCATTATTTCACCATGGAGAAACAATCTCTCACTCTCGCCTTTGCGATGTAGAATTTAAGACATTATCTTCTTCATGTTGAAACTCATGTTATTGTAAAAAGTGATCTTCTAAATCATTTGTTCACTAGAACTAATCTTTCAAGAAGGTTGGTGAAATGGTTCATGTTTCTTTATGAGTTTTCCATCAAGTTTTTAACCCAAAAGTTAATTAAAGGTCAATTTTTTGGCAAACAATTGGTAGAAGCTCCCTCATCTCACTCCTTCCCTAATCTAGATTTATTTTCAGATGAAAACCCTTTTGCAATTGACCAGGAACCTATACGGGAGATGTATTTCAATGGATCGAGATGTCAAGCTAGCTCTAAAGCAGGTGTAGTTTTAATCTCACTTGAAGGAATTCTAGGTCCTCTATCCTTTTGATTGGAATTTTACTGTAATAATAACATCACTGAGTATGAAGCTCCTATTGCTAGTTTACATGTCGCAATTGTGTTAAACATTAAACATATTTGCATACATGGAGATTTGGAGCTTATTGTAAATCAAATTACGAGAACGTATTAATCCAAGCAGAATAAATTATCTTAGTATCGAGATTTGGCCTTATCCTTGCTTGATCATTTCTCCTTTTTCATAATAGACATTCTTCCTAGGAGGGAAAAATGACACGCAACTACCATGGTGAGTGTCACCTCCCTTGTATCTTCAAATGAAGGTAAGGAAGAGTACCAACTTGTGATTATATCCTTCGCTCTCCTGTTGTCTTCAATCAACCTAAGTCCGATGTTCTTATTTTTTCTCACGTAGACTTAGAAGACTCAAAATTTTCTCGATGATGTGACAAGGAACACTCACACTTGGATATGAAAACTTTCAATCTAGTACATTATATTTTTGTATGTTATTTATCAAAAATATTATAATGGTCTTCTTCTTTGATGTCTCATTATGGTGGAAATACCCCTTACCTTTCATGAAGCTCATTCGAGCTCTGGGGGTTGACATTTTGGTGGTAAATCCCTGTTGTGTAAAATGATTCACATGGGATAATTTTGGAAAACAATAAAGAAAGACTCATTTGCCTTTGTTAAGAAGTGCCTGCAGTGTCAACAACATAGTAACCTTATTTGTGCTCCTACTCAAGAGCTTCAAAATAAGACCTCTCCTTGGCCATTCGCAAAATGGGGGTTGGATATTATTGGAAAATTATCACCTCCTTATTCTAAAGGACATCTTTATCATTACTGTTATGGATTACTTTATGAAATGGGTCAAATTTGTTCCACTTCGATCCATGAATGCAAAAGCGATCTATAGCTTTCTTCTAAACAATATCATAACTCATTTAAGATTTCCTTCTACCCTTGTTTCTAACAATGGTACCCCATTTAAAATAAAGAGGTAAAGCAATTCTTGGAAAAATTTCACATTTAGCACCACTTTTCTACACCTTACTATCCTCAATCTAATGGCCAAGTCGAAGCATCAAACAAAAATCTTGAGCTCATTCTCTGAAAAATAGTAAATAAACATGGTAAAGATTGGCATACTCAATTAACATATGCCTTGTGGGCCTACCACATGAGTGTTCGTACGACGACTGGAACAATGCCTTATAGCCTCATGTATGGCTTCAAGGCTATCATGCCTTTGCAGTTGGAAATTCCAACTTTATGAGTTTCCCTTAAAGGATTGATTGATGGTGACACTTACCATGCTAATCGTTTGCGTCAACTTGAGTTTCTCGATGAGCATCAATGGCAAGCCCTTGACCACCTTCAAGCTTATCAATGATCACTTTCTAAACATTATAATCAAGGTATTATTTCTAGAACTTTCAAGGTAGGTGATCTGGTCCTTTATGAGAATCAGAGAAATGTAAATGCACCACCTAATCGAAAGGGGAATGTTCAACCCTAATTGGTTAGGCCCTTACATTATCATCTTCATTTATGGTTCTGGTGCTTATGGACTATCATCTATGGATGGAATGCCTCTAAAAGAGCTTGACAATGCAATGTATCTTTATCAGTACTATGCATAGTGTCTATGTGTCATGTGTGTAACGCTCGTCCCTTGTGGATCATAGTTTATTATGCTAAATGGCATTCCTTCATTAACACATTTTCTTAATATTTTATGTTATGATGTAACCATGTGTATGTGATTAATTTCTTTGATCAGGAGTTATCTATACATGTGTTTTATTATGCTATGTATTTGTATAATGCATTTGATTAAATATTTTAGTCATGCAATTAGATCATCATTGTATTTAATTAACATACATACATGCATGTTTATTAGATCATGATATCATTTAATCTAAAAAAACATCCATAAGTATAACATGCATCACATATTCATACATGAAACTAAAAGCATACACATAAAATGAACACCATGATATTGAAACTAAAATCTCATGTATATATATATATATCAAATGTGTATCATGTACATGTATCACACCTCTGTATCGAAATGAGGTGATTGTATATATGTCTATACATAGAAATAATGCTATATAAAATAGTATCATTGATAAAAAATGGTACATGTATGAAATGGGCCTCTAGCCCCTAAGAGCATGGCTCCATGAGCCCTTTGGTCTTGGTGGTGTAGAGGTCAAGGCTAGACTATGGTGATGGAGTGTGATCGATGTGATTGCAACATGGATAGACCAGCTCACAGTCCTCAGATATCTCCCCACATCTCTGTAGCCTCCATCTGCAATTATGCTTCCCACTCCCAGGTCTACTGTAGTTCCTCTTAAAGCTACTACAACTGGGAATCTGTAGTCAACCTCACAACTGCAGCCTACCCATTGAGGTCATCAAGATGGCCCTGTACAACATCACATTCCCTCTCGACACTCTTATCTTGCATCCTTGCTTGGTCTCTCTTGGTAAGGGTTGTGTGGAGCTCCACCACCTACTGATCTCACTACCCAATCACAGTGGTGGAATCTGCAGTCCTCTACATGATCTCGAATCATGCCTCCTTATAAGCAGTCTGTAGACATGCTACAGGCTCAAAAATGTGGGTATGTAGCCCCATTGAAGCAAGCCTATAGGCATCCAAGATGCTCCCCTAAATTGGCACAGCCGGGGCCATCTGAGACACACCACCCAATAAATGTGATCAACTCCTATGTGTTTGTTGTAACCAAAAAGTAGTAGACACTATCAGTAACTAATGATGTATCAAAACATGAGCATACATATATACATGAATCAGTCTAATACTTATGTCCCCAGCCTACCAGTGTGGATTTGGGGGAGGTGCAACACTAGGATTGATGTCTAATTTTGCTACTGTGGGGATATTAGACGTTATAGGTGGCACCACTAAGACTAGGATGGAACCTGGTAGAGATGAAATCCTTCACTATCACCTTAGCCTCTCTGCTACTCTACCCACTTCCTCTCCCCACTATTCATTGTCATCACTTCCTTGGTTCTCTCCTCCTCCTACTCCTACTCCTTTCTGCCCCTGTGCACCGACATTTCCCTTGGGGGCATCTACTAGGAAAATTAGGGCAGGACCATCTGTAGCCCACTAGGTTCGAAAGCCACGCACAATCCCTATGTCATCCATGAGTAACATCGGAGGTCATTCATCATTGTTTGACTCGTCGTCACTAAAAATGACATCTAATGTGGTCGGACAAAGATGATTGCTCGGTCTAACTGCGCTCCTAGTTGCTCGCACATATGTCAATGTGGTCAAGGGAATGGTTTGCAAAATATTGAATTGGTGGGTGATCTTGTGCCAGTAATATGGCATAATACAAATCACCAAGAAATGATCATGTTGTATATGTTGAAACTTCCACCTATTGGAGGCTCATCACATACCTTGATACGATCGCCACCTAACATCGTTGAACCATAATGTATCAAACTATAATTGCCAAAACTATAAATCTCCAAGCCTCCAATCACGTACCAATGGGTATGAATGTGCCATCAATATACTAGGAGAAATCCTCTAAGGATAATTTATGGGTCGAGTGCAAGTAATATGTGCAAAATCTCAAACTTGCAACAGTGTGCAGGCTATAAGGCTAGAATACTCATAATGTACAAACTTGCCCAACTCGTGACACAAGTGAGCGAGCATGTTGAAACCCTAATAAAAAATGGTTCATTGCTCCTCCATCTCTTTAATGGTATGGATGAGGCCCCCATGCAGGTTCAACCCTTTCCTGTCCATGGTCACTCATAGGAAAACTATAACCACCATTACCCTCCTCAATAATGGGACTACCACACGTCCGTGCTTGAACCACTGGATGTAGATGTGGCCAGTGGGATCGCTAGGGTCGGTGTACCTGACACAATACTGTTGGCCCTCAAGCACCTCTTGGGGCATCCACGTGCCATCATGGACCCCCCAGCATCTTATAAATAGATAGGCCTATGATATGGTAAATGTCTAAAGTAACCATCATCTCTCTTGACGATAAGAGGAAACTAGATGCAGTGGCATCCAAGCACTCCATGAGTTCCATCAACATTCGATTATGGTAAAGAATCTCATGCAATGTGTAGACCCATCATAGGCCTACCCATCAAAGATGATCCCAGTCGTCAAGATGCATAGTGCCAGCCTGGTCACATAATATCCTAAGCACATGCTTGCCTTTGTACTCACACATCTTAGGATAATCCTGCAAAAAATAAACAAAATCTATATCATATCCATATGCATCAAAAAATTCTACCTTCTACATCAATTTTTTTTCTAAGCAACCTCTGGGAAAGAGGTGCTCCACACAGATGTTTGCATGACGTGTTATTGTCTAGGGTCATCCACCATGCGAGATGCATGGATGGTAGCATGCATGGTAGACGCTAACATAGACAAAGGTCACCAGCTCACTGTCAAGATGACAACGCATTAGCTGGACATTGTCAAGATGATAGTGTGCCAACCAGATGCCTTCGCGTCGATCAAACGCGTGCCTTGCGATAAAATTGAAAAATCTTTTAAAAATGCCTAAAAATGGACACAAGAGGTTGAAATAACTTACCTCATCAACCTCATCTCCCTGGGCTATCGCTCGACGTAGTTGCTCGATCCTCAAATCCTCAAAATCTCATCTATGAGACACTTTTCTAACTTTTCTCTCATAAAAGTCAACAAATCGCTCAGTGAATAGTGAAAATGACCCTTTTATGGGCCCTCCCGAGTATATATAGGCCCTTTAGGGCCCATTTTTCCCAGAAAACATGGTCCTTCCATTCTTCCTATTTTCACCCCACCTAGTTGGGTTGAAAAATAGGAGGGAGCATATACTCACCTCTTCATCATATTTTTCTTCCAAACCATTGGATTTTGCTTGAGAATTCTTCTCACCTTGGTAGTTTCTTCTAAATTTTTTGTTGACCTAAATTTGATTTTTGCAGAACGAAACTTCATGTCCAATGTTGTGGTTTCTTGATGAGCTCGATCATTGGGGGCATCGTTGGTATCCACCTGCTCAATCTCTGCGACCTCTACAGTATCCTTTTGGCACAAGAATTTGTAAAATTTCCAAATTTTAGGCTTGCACTAATGTTATTTTTTCTACTTTAATGTAGTTGATTTTTCTCAAAAACTAGCTCATTAAAGTGGGGGAAAAATGTAATGTCGTAAAATTGCACCTCGTGGCGATTTCACATTTGCGTACTTTTACCCCGCATTTGTGGCGCCTAGTCACATTTATGACAAGAACCTTATGAGTCAACACTTTGTAATTTCAACTCCATAAGGACCAATGGTGAAGTGAAAGCAGTCTGCCACCTCATTTCTCATAAAATTATGAGTTGGAAGCTTGCATGCATAGACTTTTGTGCAACGTGCTAGCATCCCTGAGCTTTGTGAGTTTAAATGAATAATCTCATAATCGTAGCCAGTGACATTGTCGTTGTGGAAAAAAATTGAGTGTAACAGATCTTCCTACCCATGTAACGTAACACAACTCTCTTTTTCACTCTCATTTGTGAGCATTTTCATGCTCTCTCACTCCAACTTGCTTCTCTCTTCTACACCACATCTCCACAGTGAAGCTCCACTAGATTGAAGTTTTACCAATAGCCAAAGATCTCTTGCAAGCACTCAATGTCACATCTATCAAGCAAAGAGGGAGACATAGATTGTTGGTATTGCTCTCTTGATTCTCTTGTCTATCTGCTAGCATATTTATTGTGTCTCTATTTCATGATATGGGTTATCCTTCGTAGCATATTTTTCTTTTATCACTCTTTTGTCTATTCATGATACAGGTTCTCCTCCATTGCAGGGTTTACTTTTATCACTCTTGTGTCTACTTTACTTTGTGTATTTTACTATATCTATCTGGTTGTTCATGGAGGTGGGAACACCAAAATGAGGGTTTGATTGAGGCAAGCCCCAAAACAAACCCAACACTTTTCCTCATTTTCCTTGTGTGTAGGTTGCTCATGTGAAGCTTTTACGAGAGGCTTCAAAGTGCAAGACCCTTGGTGAGTTAATACCTTGCCTTCCCTGCCATTTATTCATATTCTTTATTTTTGTCAAGTTAGTAGAATAAACAAACCTCATATTGTGAATAGTTAGTAGGTCCCTCTCATTTTGTGCAAAATGTTTAGTTCTCAGTCTTACACGATGCCAGTGCATCATGCTATTGTATCGCTCCCACACAAATGTCATTTGGTTGATAGCTTGTTTTCTTGTCCGAAAAATCTCTACAATTTTCTCTTTCGGTCCCCGAGGTCCTTTATTTATGATAATTCTAGAAACTATGTTCTAAGTACATTTTTGCAATCTCTTTCATCTTGATCCTTTTGGTGGAAAAGATTAACATCTCCCAAATGAGATAGTGTAGTACTAATGGGAAGACCTTAATAAATATTGCACAAGGTAAAATGGGAAAGCTTTCGTTTTGGAATGGTCAACTAAATAGCCTAAAATCTATATTGCCAAAAGCTCAACAAAGACTAAATAATCCTTATGTGGTTCAACTTAGGAACCAAGTGAAGATGTAGAGAAGGCCATCCACACCCCTCGTGAGGCTTATAGCTGCAAAATGGTGTGCATAGGTAGTTACTTTCATGGGGGTAATTTTCTTTATTTTTTTTATACCACTTTATAATGTACGGGTTTTAACTGTATAGTCCTAACACATGATTGTTTTGATGTGGCATGCTCATTATCTATTAAATTTATCTTATACTTAAAAATATTAGTGTACCTCTACTTAAAATGTTTCCATTTCTCAAATTATTATTTTATATATCCGATTTAGGGTTGCACTTATAGCCTTTACTCAATTTAAGGACATGTGTGTAGTCTTGACCATAGTTTTCAAATTCAAATTTAATTACTACCCCAAGTGAACTTAGTCCCAACTATTTTTTTTTTTAGATTGCGGGAATCGGGAAGCACGACCCCCTATAAACTGTAGTGCGCCTGGTAAAAATTTTAACGTGACCAACGGCGCTGGTGCGACACGCCCTTCGGTACCACGGGAGTGGAGGAGACTAGACCTCATGACCAACCTCCTGCAATAGGAAATATTTAGCCAACCGAGCTAGGGCCCCAATTCCCCAACTAGTTGTTTCTTATTAAATCTCATGCTTGAAAATTTTAATCATGTGCCTAGGAATTATGTAAAAGGGCTTTACTCCTAGGTCATTTCAATCATCCATCATCAAGACAATCTCTCTACACCTACTTTCAAAATGACCACTATGTATGCATGACTTTGTAAAAAATTTATCTTTTGCATTAGTCATCTCAATTACATCAACTCTTGTGTAAGAAAACATCAAAAACCCGAGTCTTACACTTAGTATATCACTCTATCATCCATTACACTTCATTGCATCATTATTTAAAGCACTTAATACTACACCATTGTGAGCCTCTTATGCATATGTTACTTGGTGACAACCTTCCAACTTTTACAAACTCATTGAATCAATAAACAAAGCTTGACTAAGGTGCAAGGAGAGAAGCCAACCAACTTCTCATCCATGCCACAACAAATTCCAATAGTCCTTGTTGACACCATCAAGGTTTTAATTTGTGAGTACAAGTGCAAGTGCTTGAACCGTAAACAATCAAAGTTCCATGTCATACAAAAGGTTCAGGGCTACAATTTAAAGTTTAATGCCACATATAGGAGGTTCAAAGTCATGCCTACAACCTTGACATATGTTTGTACATAGTTCTAAATTTCACAATGCATATTTGTTACTATTATTTATTTTTAGGTCCAATCTCATATTTGAGATATCAATCCTCTATCATAGTCAAAATAATTTCCTTCTCTTCAAATTCTATTTATGTTTCAATTCTAGATTTAAGTACATTTTTGGCTCCACTTCCTATCTAAGTTAATTTTATTATTATGTGCTTTGTTACATTTATTTTGCCTAAATATCTTTAGATGATTCATTTTTATGCTTTTCATTTCAATGAACTTCACCATTTTCTACACACTTGGGGTTTGGCCTTAGGGTTTAATTTTCTATTTTTTATTTTTTTTTATTTTGCTTCTTATTTTTTATATTTTTATATTAATATTTAAATTTCACGATGAATCCATATATTATTTATATTGGTCCATTATTCTTCCTCTATCTCATGATTGCTATATATCCTTCAATCAAGGTGATATTAATGTTTCATCTTATGAGAATCCCTAGGATATGGATGGTATATTTTATCTTCTTCTCTACATAGTGTTTATTTGAATTATGACAATACTTTTTTAGCATCTCATGTAGATTACTGATGCAAGATATTTTTTGGCAACTCTTAGCACTTCATGCTCACACAAGAAATTTAATAAATTAAAACACCAAAAATCAACAACGATGCAATTTGTATTTGCTCAATGGCACCTACAAATTTTGTGCATTACATTCAATCTAGAAAGGAATTACAAAGGCAGCCCTGAGGACTGAAAATACATGAAAAAATCAAGGTAAATGACTTGTTACAAGAAACAATGTCATCTACAGGTAGGCCTTCCTTCTTTCTCCAATTTCTTGCAATCTCCTTCCCGCACCTACAACCAAGTTTTGGAAATCAAAAGAACATAACTCCAATGAATTAATCAAATTATTTTCTACTAATTTTTTTCTTCAACCTGCACATTCAAGTTTGAAATTTCTTCTCCCATGAAAGCTACGCCCAAACACCAATCTTCCAAAATTTGGACTTCCAAAAATCAAAACAAAATAGAACAATAATAAAAAACTCTTGCCAACACCACTCCAACAACTGATCCACCTCCAATTCCATGCCCTCCTTTTTTAAAAATCAGATAATGGTAGAAAATGATATTTCCTAACTCCCCAATACATGTTGGCTCCACTCCTAGCCAAGCAGTCCACCACTAGTCAACACAATTATTCCTCCATCTCTCCAATTTGAATTGCAAATTCAAATTGGCAGTCAAACTAAGCATCCAATTATTTCTTGTAGCTTCATGGCACATTAATTACAATTTCAAATTTCCCAACTCCCAAGAATCCCATGCCCATTCTGCTTTTTGATAATTTAATATAAAAAATTATCAATTTTGGCATGTTTCCCAATGTAAGTTATAAGCCAATTTTTCCCAATTTATTTAATCATAATTTTGGACATAAAACCATTAAAATACTCCAAAATATCAATTAAAACCATTTCACATCAAAATTGAGAAAAAATTGAATGATGCAAGTTGGCTAGCAACCATAGATGCACCTGCATCAAACACCCATGGTAGAAAGAAAAGTGACCCTATCACTTCCCAAGATGATAACCAAGGTGATTAACCTCAACTTTAGATAACCAAGATGAGTCTTCTATAGGTCTCCCAAACCATTTTACCAAATACTCAAAATACTACTTATGCTTGTGCTTTTACTCACCCTATTGTCCACAATTGCCTCTATCTTCTCCTTCTCTGAAGTAGGTGCTGGTATATGTAATTGTTCACCTATTGTAACTTCATCACTTTCAGCCTCATGAAACTTTGTTAGATCAAAAATATTAAAAATAGGTGAAAAATTAATCTCACTTGGAAACTCTACTTCATATGCATTACCTGAATCATGCTTGCTCACACATTTGCAAGGCCCAAACTTCTTCATTTTCAATTTGTTGTAGGTGCCAACTAGAAATATTTTGTTTCTGAAGTGTACCTTTACCTCATCACCAAATTGAAACTCCTTATGTCTCATCTTCAAATAATCTTTAGAATTATACTTAAAATTCATTTTATTGATGTGGTTTCTTACCTTTTCATGTATGATTTTTATGTGATCAACAAAGTCCTCTACTTCTACACTTTTATTTTCAGTTTTAGCAATTCTTTTTAAATCTAAATCAACTCTTGGGTTGCTGCCATAAACTATTTGGAATGGAGATTTACATGTACTTTTATTCACTTAGTTGTTATATGCAAATTCTGCTTGAGATAGAATCAAATCCCACCCCTTTGGTTTGTCTCCAACTAGGCATCTCAACAAATTTCCCAAGCTTCTATTTACCACCTCTATTTGCCCATCAATTTGAGGATGGTAGATTGAGAAATAATCCAAATAATTCCTTAACTTCTTCCATAATTTCCTCTAGAATTATCCCACAAACTTTGTGTCTCTATCTGAAATTATGGTCTTTAGTAGACCATGTAGCCTCACTACTTCCCTGAAAAACAACTCTGCAACATGCACAACATCATTAGTATTTTTACATGGAATGAAATGAGCCATCTTGAAAAATATATCTACCACCACAAATATTGAAGCATATCCCTTTTGGTTCCTTGGTAAACCAAGAACAAATTCCATACTAATCTCTTCCCATGGCTTCTCAAGTACCAATAAAGGTTGATATAAACCCGTGTTCTGACTAGTCTCTTTTTCCACTTGAAAAATCCTACAACTTTGCACATATTTTATGATATATTACTACAACTAAGGCCAATAATATTGTTCTACAACAAGTTCCATAGTTTTATCAATACTAAAATGTCTTGCAAGTCCTCCACTATGTTTTTCCTTAACCAAATTCATTTTCATTAAACTTCTAGGAATGCACAATTCATTACCTTTGAATAACATACCATCTTGGATTAAATAATCCAACCACTTTTTCCTATCAGCTGCAATAGGCTCTTTTCAAGCTCTCCAAGCCTCTCCAAAATCAAGATCCTCTTCATACAACTCCTTCAACTCATTGAATCCAACAACTTCAACTTGCATTTCAGTTAGCAAACCTTGTCTTCTACTCAATGCATCTACAACCATGTTAGACTTCCCACTTTTATGATTCAAAGAAAATGTGTAACTTTGTAAAAATTCTACCCATTTCATATGCCTCTAATTTAACTTCCATTGACTACTCAAATATTGAAGTGCTTGAGGATCAGTAAACAAAAGCAAATCCTTAGGTAAAAGATAGTGTCTCCACTTTTTCAATGCTTGAACAATAGCATAAAATTCCTTATCATAAATTGAATATTTCCTTTTTGCATCATTTAACTTCTCACTAAAGTAAGAAATGGGTTTACCTTCTAGACTTAGAATATCTTCAATGGCATTGTCACTTGCATCACAATCCACCTGAAATACTTTGCTAAAATTAGGAAGTGCTAGAACGGGTTGCTCTGTCACTTTAGCCTTCAAAAAATCAAAACTTCTTGCTGACCCTGTAGTCCATCTGAAATCTCTTATTTCCCCTCTAGTGGTCTATGTTAGTGGTGCACAAATACTACTGAAACCTCTAATACACTTCCTATAAAAACTATCCAAACTATGAAATGATCTCACCTCCGTAGCACTTCTAAGTGTAGACCATTCTAAGATAGCTTTCACCTTTTTTGGATCCATCTTGATTCCTTCTTCGGAAACAAAGAATCCCAAGTATACCAACTCCCTCTTCATAAAGTTGGACTTATTCAAGTTAATGAATAACTTCTCTTCTATTAAATTTTCAAAAACAAATCTGATACGCATAAAATGTTCTTCTAATGTATTACTAAAAATCAATATGTCATCAAGATAAACAACAACAAATCTGCCCAAAAACTCTTTCAATACCTCATTCATCAATCTCATAAACATACTAGGTGCATTGGTTAGTCCAAAAGGCATGACCAACCATTCATACAAACCTTCTTTGTCTTGAGTGATGCCTTCCATTGATCACCTTCTCTAATTTGGATTTGATGATAGCCACTCTTCAATTCAATCTTGGTGAAGTATTCAGCCCCACTCAAACAATCCATGATATCATCCATTATTGGCAATGAAAAATGGTATTTGATAGTGATCTTGTTTATGACCCTTGAATCCATGCACATTCTCCATTCTCCACCTTTCTTTGGTGCCAAAACAACAAGCACTATACATGGACTTAGGCTCTCTCTAATCAAACCCTTTTATAACAACTCTTTCACTTGCCTATTCAACTCTTCACTCTCTATGGGAGACATTTTGTGGTTTTCCTTATTAGGAAAACTTGCTCCCGGTATCAAATCAATTTGGTGACTTATCCTTCTCATAGGTGGCAGCTGCTCTGGTACATTATCTAAAATAATCTCATGAAATTCATGCAACAAATCTGAAAATTTTGTAGGAACATCTTCCACTTTTTCTTGGTTAGCTTTTAGATCAAAGAAAAATAAACATTCTCATGCCTCATGCCATCTAAGAACTTCCTAGCATCAACTACACAAATCCTTGCATTGCTACAAACCTTACATATTTTCTCTTTCAATGGCTGCAAATTATGTCTTACTCCATCCTTCGTTAATGAGTATGTGTTAGCATACCTATTGTACATGGATTTCTTGCCAAGTTGCCACAATCTCCCTAACAAAACATGAAAAAAATCCATAGGAATAATATCACATAAAAACTCATCAAAATAATCCCCTATCTTAAACTTTACCAAACTTTTCTTGCTGGCCAAAAGTTTTTGATCATTTTGTATCCAAGCAATATGATATAGATGCGGGTGTCTTCTTCTCTCAAGTTGCAATTTTCTCACCATCTCTTTGGAAACCAGATTATTAGTAATTCCACTATCAATAATCACACTGCATACCTTTCCTTCACATTTGCATCTTGTTATAAACAAAATCTTCCTTTGCACTAGTTCATTGTCTTTATTCAATAGGGCTCACCTAGTGATTAAAGTTTCTCCTCTTTCAGCTTCTTCAGAGTGTGATGAATCTACATCTTCTTCATTCACGTTTGTTGCTCTAACATGGTTTTCAAGTCTTCTATTGGCCCTTTCTTTATTGTGAGGGTAGTCATATGCTCTTTCCCTATTCACCACATAAAAAATATGTTCCTTGAAAGCCTCCTCTTCCGAATCCTCTACTCGATCTTCCTCTACCTCTAAATTTTTTCTCTCTGGGATGGTAATAATTTCTTGATTTCTGATTTTTGTTGCTACCTTGGTCTTCAAATTTTTGATTTTTCTGATTTACAAAATAAGTTCTTCCTCTAGCCCTTCCACCATGACCTCTACCTCTTTGTTTTCTCTCAAAAAATTTATTCAATCTTTCTTCTACCTTTAATGCAAACTGATATGCATCCTCAATGGTCTACATACTCACCAATGCCAACTCTTCTTGTATGCTTGACTTTAACCATTAATGTAATGGGCTACCTTCTCCTTATTTTATTCAACATGTCTAGTCCTTATCAAAACTTTATGTAATTCTTCAATGTATCCTTCACAATTCTTGTTCCTTGTCTTAAGATTTGCATCTTTTTTAGCAGCTCCACCTCATAATCCACCAAAATGAATTATCTCTTCATTTTCTCTACCATTCTATCCCATCTAGAATTTTTTTCTTTTCCTCTCCTTATTCTTCCAAGTTGGATTTATTTCCACCAAATGATAGCATGTCCCTTCAATTTAGTTTTTGCAAACTTTACCCTATCAGGATCTTCAATCTCTTCAACTTTGAAGAACTCTTCTATGTCATTTATCTACTCTATTAGTTCTTCTAGATTCAATCTTCTACTAAATGTCAAAACCTCCATATTTGGCCTCTTCCCAATCTTGGTGATGGCTCTCAATAATATAACTTCTCCAGAATCAATTTCATCTTGTAGTTCTACAAATGGTTCCTCATCCTCAGATTCATCTTCACTTTCATCTCTTTCTCTATGCACAAATATTTTGTGTAGATCTTCCTAAAATGTTTGAACTTGCCTTCTAAGGGCTCTAAAATCATCCATGTCAGGAGGGTTTCTACCTCCACCTCTACCCCTACCTCTTGGGGCCACTCTTGAGGCATTTTGACAACACCCACACTCACAGGTCCTAGTACAAACTGCCTCTCTTTGGTGCTCTTCCTGTAGACTCAAGATAACCTAATTTGATACTACTGATGCAAGATAGTTTCCAGAAACTCTCAACACTCCAAGCTCACACAAGAAATTTGATAAATTAAAATAACTCAAAACACCAAAAATCAACAATAATGCAATTTGTATTTGCCTCAATGACACCTGCAACTTTTGTGTATTACATTCAATATGGAAATGAAATACAAAGGCAGCTCTAAGGAACGAAAATAAATGGAAAAATCAAGTTAAATGACTTGTTACAAGAAAAAATGTTATCTACAAGTATGTCTTCCTTCTTTCTCCAATTTCTTGTAATCTCCTTCCTGCACCTGCAACCAAGTTCTAGAAATCAAAAGTACATAACTCCAATGAATTAATCAAAGTGTTTTCTACTGATTTTTGTCTTCAACATGCACATTCAAGTTTAAAATTTCTTCTTGTAGGAAAGCTATGCCCAAGCACTAATCTTCTAAAATCTGGACTTCCAAAAATCAAAACAAAAAAAAAAAAGAATAAAAAATTCTTCCCACTACTCCAACAACTGAGCCACCTCTAATTCCATGCCCCCTTCTAGAAAAATCAGATAATGGTATGAAATTATATTTCCTAACTCCCCAATGCATGTTAGCTCCACTCCCAACTAGACAGGTCACCACTAGCTGACACAATTTTTCCTCCATCTCTCTAATTTGAATTGTAAATTTAAATTGGTAGTCAAAATCCTCTTGTGCATCCAAGTCTTGCTTGTAGCTTTATGGCACATTAATTATAATTTCAATTTTCCCAACTCCCAAGAATCCCATGCCCATTCTATTTTTTGGCAATTTAATATTAAAAATTATCAATTTTGGCACATTTCCCAATGTAAGTTATAAGAAAACAAATCATTTATTTAATCAGATATTTGGACATAAAACCATTAGAATACTCTAAAATATCAATTAAAACCATTTCACATCAAAATTGAGCAAAAATTGAACGATGCAAGTTGGTTGGCAACCATAGATGCACCTTCGCCAATTCCATGGATAGTCTTTCATGATTCATTGCTTTGTGATGACTTGTATTATGATATTTATGTTCTTAGGGAGGAATTCATGTGTAATGAATTTGATGTTACTAATAATGCATATTTACATGTCAATTTGTTCTTATTTGAACATTTTGAGCATATAGAGGATTACGTGTGCTTAATAGATGAATGTAGAAGCGCGTTAATTGATGAGGCATTGTAACAGTTTGATTTATTTCTCTATTGTGGCAATTTTATTGAGTATTTTACTTCTCAACCCAAAGCGATTAAGGATGTTATTGAATTGCCTATATTTTTCATGTTGCATCTTTAGATATTCTTCCCCTTACATCAATAGTTTTGATATGTGTTCACATAATGATTCATTATTTCTTGAGGAACCCAATTATGTTTATTTAATTTTTTAAACATTATTCCTTCACATAAACACATGGTTTTACTTTATTTAATAATTATGATATCCCCTACATAGCTCATGATAGTCCTTCATATCTATCTATTAATTCATGGTATATTGATGATGTATTTAGTGAGCCATCTCGAGGATAATTGCTCAAGTGATGGACATACTTTACCCTTTCCTCCACATGATGTGGTTGATGACTCCTTATTTCATGATGATTTGTGTGAATGATGAAAATATGAATCACAAATAACAACAATGCAAAACTCAAACTCTCACAATAATGTAATTAAGTTAAAGATCTTGGCTCATAATATAGAATTTAGATAACAAGCAAAGTCATCATAGCTAAGATCTTGATTTGTTCCATTTTTGGTTGCTTTTCAAAGTAAAAAACTATGAAAGAACAATAATGATATGATGCAATTATAATGATAAATACTCAAAGATAAATGATACCTATGCTTGATAAATGACAAGGGTGATCCCACAATACTAGTTTACAATTTTTGGCCAAACTGGACATTGAACTGATTTTTTTTAACTAAATCTTCACTTTTGGGCACCTATAGCTACTAAACCATGAGGAATTTGAAGATGATGCAAACTAGTGATTTTTGACATTTAATCTATAGATTCTAAATATATTTTTTTATTTTTTTTGAATCAGATTGCATTTCTTTCTCCATCTCCTTTGAAAACTACTTTTTATTAGCAGACATCATTTTTAAAGAGTGATGCTCACCGTAAACAACATAAATTTTTTTCTATGAAGGATAAAATTATAATTTTTTTGAATTTAGCTTTGTAACTATGATATATAGCAAGTTCATTTGGTTTCATAGTGTTTTATTGAATATTTTTTTCTTAATCAGGTTTTGAAGTCAAACGAATTACAATTTAGACATAGGCAGACCGTAAACAACACAATTTTTTTGTATGCATCAAAATTCAAAAATATATTTGCTGGATCAAGGACATCACTACCTAGCCTGAACATATTTTTAGATTTTGTTTTGATAATCTACTATTTTTCCACATGTGCAGAACGAAGAACTTGATTTCTGGTGAAATTTTTATGTTTAATTAAACTAAAAAAAATACATAATTAAACCAAATTATATTTGATGGATAGCTCATTCCAAGGACTACCATCATCCAGTTGGGTCTCTAAAGTTTCCTCCATTTTCATCCTCAACCCGAGCTTCAAAATGCAAAAAATTGCAAAAAATTGGTAGAAGAGAGGGAGAAGGGCAAAAAAGGGGGGTTCACTCGCATGGGGGGGGGTTTCTAGAACCCCCAATTAAATACATTTAAAAAAGAAAACCCATTAAAGGGGGGTTCACTAACCCCCTAAAGTGTTTTCCCTCCGAAAATGTATTTTTCCTTCCTCAAAATAATTGTAAACCATTTTGTGGGATCACCCACAATGATAAATGCTTGATAATACTTGAAAATACTTGATAATGCTTGAACGCTTGAATACTTGATACCAGATAAGAGTGCTAGAGATATTTTTGATAATAAAAGTGTTAAGGGGTTGAATGAATGAAATATTTTGTATTTATATGTTTCACTTGAAATTTGATCAATGGTGGAGATGTTAGAAGAACAAGAAGACTGTCATTGATATGCTTACCAACAACATGAGCATGAGGGATAAGTGCATTGATGTCAACACTATATTCTGGTATGAAGATCTTCATGCAGATCAGTTTGTACAACTTGAACATGTTTGAACATGGTAATCTAGTGGGCATTTACAAGAAGGTTTGATCCGGTGAAGATAGTTGAAAGAGAAATTGGCTAAGTATCAAAATAATGTTCTTAGTGTATTGGACATCTGGTATTCTGGTCCGCATTGGTCTGCTATGTAGAATCTTTATTTGCAATTTTAATATAATTTTATTGGATGTTAGAGGAGTTTATATTCAAAGTTTCATAGTGTTTCGATCTTTGGTGTTGAAGATTTGAATGATAAAAGTTCTAGTATGGCAATTATAGTGTTACTAGTACAATATGTATGTTTTGGTGAATCCACACTTCTCCATTGATTGGTATTTGACTTTGCAGATTTATGGAGATATTGATAGGTGCCAGTAGAGTATGAATTCCAAATGGCATGAAGTTTGGAGGTCTGTGTGTCAGTTTTTGGATGTACAATTGGAAAATTTTCTTATTAGGTCATTACCGGTGCCAACCTAATAAGTTTTGTGTATTGTAGAGTTTTAATAAGTACTGATCCATTATGTGGGAGCTATTATAGATGCATTTTGACCTATTTTGATTTGTTATGAGTTTTGGATATTGGCGTGAAGTATGTATATGTGTATGTTGAGCCGACTAGGCATATTTTATATGATACATCTAATTGGGCCAACCTAATTGATATTAGGATGAAATTTGTATAGTATGAGTTCATTTCAATGTAAAAAAAAGAAGTTGGTGAATACAAAAGTATAAATTGATGTGAATTGTGTGAGTATAAGGTGAATGCAAAGCAAATTAGAGTGTTAGTGCAAATCAATATGAAGTGTGTAAAGCTAGTTTATTGAGCTTCAATGGAACTGCATTCTAGCACGTTGTAGATACACTTGTAAAAGTTCAAATCCTAGTTGTGTGCCACCAATCTCTTCTATCTTTTCTTCTTTTATTAGGAAGCAAGCCCACCAGCAATGATAAATTCTATAATATCTTATAACTGGTTATATATATTGTGAACTAATCCTCACCGTGGTTTTTTCCATTTTGGGTTTTCCACATAAAAATATGGTGTTCATGTGTTATGTTCTTTGATGGTTGCTTTCATACTTTCCTTTCCTACTGAAAATTGAATATTCTATGTGGAATGAATGTTTTCAAATGTTTAAGTGGTTTAAAATAATATTGATTCACACCCCTCTCATTATTTTGGGTGTTCAACTATTAGTATCAGAGCTTGGTTCCTTGGAAGAATCTTAACTGCTCAGGGAAGATCTTGGAGGTTGAACATATGGTTGTTAGAAGATTTCATATTCCTTTGAAAGAGATACCTATTGTTGGATTTATAAAAGAAGAGTGCATGGTTGACATGAATGGATAAATTAGAGTTGCCCTTGAAGATTTGGAAAAGACTAAAAGCGAGAACAAAGATATGAAGGAGAATATCAAAGAAGCAGGTGAATGTATCAGAAAGTTGAGAGAGAAAATCAAGAAATTTAGGGAGAGACATAAGGAGGTCAATGAGTAGTTGAAGCAAGCACATGAGACAATTACTAGTTTGAAGGTGCAAGTTGAAGAAGGAAAAAGAGTCGAGGAATGTCTGAATGCAAAGATGAAAAGAAAATATGAGGAATGTTCAAAACTTGAAGAAGAAGTTGTCACCTTAAGATTGGATCTTAAGAAATCAGAGTCATGAAGACAAATTCAAGATGAGTTTGACAAAGCTTGATGAAATGATTGAAAATAAAAAAGGACCTAAAGACAAAGGTTGGTTAGGGTTTAAGATAGGAGAAAGTTCAAAGACAAATCAAACTACAAATCGGGTTGAAAAGAAGACTGAGGATAAGAAGAGCAATGGAAAACAGGGCCAAAATCAAAGGAAAGACTTCAAAAGACCACCAGTTAGACAACCAAATGCACAAAGGTACCCATATTTTAATGGTTTGTGTTATTCTTGTTGAACATAAGGCTATGGAATGTAGAAGTAGAATAAATCAGAATGCTCCATCTTTTCTTGGTCAATATTTTACATGCAAAATATTTGGTCATAGAGCTAGTGAATGCATAAATTCAATGATGAATGACTATAACAATGGTATGAGGTTTCAATATTTTAATGGCTATTGTTATGCATGAAATGGAATTGGGAATAAAGCTAATCAATGTAGATCTAGAATGAATGGAGGTAAGCCTATTCAAAAGAATGTCATATGTTACAATTGCAGTAGACTTGGACATATCTCTAAGTTTTGCAGAAGCAAGAATATGAATAAGAACAATCTGATAAAGAAGAATGATCCAGTGAAAAAGGTTGATCCAGTAGAGATGAAGAAAGAGATGGACAATATTTGGAAAAAATAAGGAAGATAATGAGACTAAGCCTAAGTTTGTACTAACATCTGGTCTAGATGTTTCCTCCAGAAACTAAGAAAGCTTTGGCTTAGGGGGAGAATTGATAGAAGATTATTTATCCCTGCTAGAGAAATAGTGTTGATGTTGATGTTATTAGTAGCGTCAAGTTGCTTCTTCCAACGATCTCCTTCTTGTGATAAATTAAATTATAGCCTATGGCTATTTAATTTATATGATATCGATTTAATTGAAGAGGCACAATGCTTGCTTATTATATTTAAGTAATGGAATGGTACAAAATTCTAAAAGAGGCCGACCTCTTGTATAGACGTGATTTATTTGGAGGGGTGCATCCTTCTTGCTGGGATGACTTATGTCTTTGAAAAGACATGTCTCCTCTCATCATGGTGTATATATACTTGAAGAAGTCTCATTGTTCCATTCATTCAAATTTCATCCTAGTTCGCTCTCCATCACATGTGCGGGTTCTTCTCAAGGCAGTTCAATATTATTAGACTCTGAATTTCTCATCAACGAATTACCTTCTTGTGTTACTATGTTGCATCAGTCATTGATTCTTGTATTTGGGCTTGCATATCAACCTCTTGTAATGAGATAATTACTGTATTGATTCAAATATATAAGAGATATATTGCTGCTGGGTTTTTCTCCCTCAAGAGGAGGGTTTTCCTAGGATATTTGTTGTGTTATTGTGTCTAGTTTTGAATTAATTTTTTTAAGCATTAAATTTGATTATAAAACTAACATGGTATCAGAGCGGGCTTGAAGAAGATTGTGATCAAATTTTTTATTGCAGCGATAGTCTCTATTCTCTTTTTATATCTTTGTCTATCTCTATTTTACTCAAGATGGTGACGGTATTAAAATTGAGGATAGAATCAAGGGAGCATCCAACTACACATCATGTAGGTTTAGAATCATGCTCACCTTGGAAGAGAATGACTTGGATGATTTTGTGGAGACCAAAGTTCCTGAACCAGAGGAGGAAGAAGAGAAGTTGTAGTGGAGGAAGAAAGACATCAAGGCAAAGAAGATGTTGGTTGATTCCATTAAAGATCATATTGTTCCGATTGTCTCCAAGTTGAAGATGGCAAGGGACATGTTCAAAACATTGGAGGAGATGTACGAAATCAACAACACCATCCGAGCACTTGCACTGAAGCAATAACTACACCATGTGAAGATGGCGAAAGGAGAAACACTGATTGCCTATTTCATGAAGATTTAAGAATTGAGAGATCAACTCTCTAAAATTGGTCATATGATTGATGATAAGGACTTGACCATGCTTTCCCTCAATGGTCTTCCTTTATCATGGGAGTCCTACATTCAAGGAATCAGTGCAAGATCCAAAATTCCTAAGTTTGATCGTATGAAGGCCGACTGCATTCAAGAGGAGTCAAGGTTGGTGGCTAGAGGCGGTCGTCAAAGTTCAACTAATGAGGATATTCATGTTCTCACCTCTCAATATTCGAAGAAGAAAGGAAAATATGGGAAGAAAGGATTCTTCAAAAGGAATCGAGATAAAGGAAATGATGGTGCCCCCGCATTCAAGAAGAAGAGAGACTTATCCAAAGTCCAATGCTTTAGCTATGACAAGTATGGTCACTTCGCTAAGAATTTTCCATCCAGGCCTAAGCAACATGCCACCATTGTAGATGTTGATGATACCTTCCCTCAGAAGGACTCTTGTGAATACTTGTACTATTTGGAAATTTCAAGCAATGTACCTATAGACACCAACACTTGGTTGATCGACAGTGGTGCTTCTTGACACATCACTGGTTTTAAGTAGCATTTATCAAGCTTGGTGGAGAGAGATTCTTCTGAACAAGTCATTATTGGAGATGATGCTAGCTACTCGGTGAAAGGGATTGGGACCTCTACTCTCCATTTGGATTTTGACATTACACTACAATTATGTGATGTGCTTTATGTTCCTGGAATCAAGCGTAATCTTATATCCATTTAAACTTTAGAAGATAAAGGATATCAAGTTGCCTTCTCCAAAGGGAAAGTACTTGTGTGGATGAAGAATTCCAACTTCAAGATTTCTCAAGTAATTGGTTTTAGATCCTTTATAGGCTATGCACTCGTCCACTTCAGGCATTAGTTCATGATTCTTCAAGCTTGTGTGATCTTTGGCATCGAAGATTGGCTCACCTTATTTTCGGGCTCTACCTATCATGGAGAAGATGGTCTTGGGTCTTCTAAAGTTCAACCAGGAGCATGAAGGTACTTGCAAAGGTTGTGCAATGGTTAAGAATACAAAAGCTCCATTTTATAGTAGATAAAGTAAATCTAAATGTATTCTAGATCTCATTCATTCTAATTTATGTGGTCCAATGTTTGTTCCTTCTTCGAGTGGTTTCTTGTATTACATTATTTTTGTTGATGAATGCTCTAGAAAGACTTGGATTTATTTTTTGAAAACTAAAGAGTCTGAGGAAGTGTTAGAAAGGTTCAAGGAGTTCAAAGCTCAGGTAGAGAACCTTTCTAAGAAAAGTATCAAAGTCCTAAGATTTGATAATGGAGGAGAATACACTTCTGGCAACTTTTAAAATTATTGTGTTGAAGCTAAGATAAGAGGGAGTGATGTGTTCCCTATAATCCTCAATAGAATGGTGTTGTAGAGAGAAAGAACAGGTCAATCGTGGAAGCAACAAAAGCCATGATCCATGACTGGGATCTGCAAACCTTCCTTTGGGTTGAAGCATCCAGGATAATTGTTTATGTTCAGAATAGAAGTCCTCACAAAATCTTGGAAAGCATGACTCCTGAAGAAGCCTTTACTAGAAAGAAGCCAAAGGTGAGTCATTTGAGGATCTTTGAATGTCCAATTTATGTTCATATTCCAAAGGAAAAGAGAACAAAGTTGGAGCCTTCTGGAAAGAAGAGAATATTTGTGGGCTATAGTGAGACATCAAAAGCCTACATGATATACATCACAGGTCAGAAATTGATCGAGATCAGTAGGGATGTCACATTTGAGGAAGATGTTGCATTCAGGAGATCCAAGGGTAGTCATATGGAGATCGATAATAAAGAATCTACTCAGGATATGGAAGTTGACCATACTCCTGAGATTCAGAGGGAGATTTTTGATCCAAAGGAAGATATTTATCCTATTGAGCCCTTTGAACCTACTGATGGGCCTACCAATATTGTGATTGGGAGAAAAAGGCCTCTTTGGGATAGACAAACAATGTAGGAGGTAGAAAGGTTTGCAACTCCAAGAGGAACCTTCAGAGAAAGCAAAAGGCCACATAAGTTTTCTAGTTATGTTGCTTTGATGAGTCAAATTATTGAGTCTGAGCCTTCCAGTGTTGAGAAAGATTCTAGTCAACAAGTTTGGAAAGATGCAATGAATGAGGAGTATCAATCAATTCTCAAGAATGATGTCTGGGACATCGTTCCTAGACCCGAAAGAAAATCTGTGGTATCTTCAAAATGGCTCTTCAAGATTAAGCATGTAGCTGATGGGAGCATTGAGAAGTACAAGGCAAGATTCGTGGCTAGAGGGTTCTCACAAAAAGAGGGAATTGACTATTTAGAAATATTTGCTCCTGTTGCTCACTACACTTCTGTCAGAACCATTATTGCCATTGTTGAATCTAGAGGATGGAAAATTCATCACATGGATGTGAAGATAGCTTTTCTGAATGGTGTGATTGAGGAATAAGTTTATATCGAGCAACCTAATGGATTCGAGGTACATGAGAAGGAGTCTCATGTTTGCAGGCTGAAGAAGGCCTTGTATGGTCTTAAGCAGGCTCCTCGTGCATGGTACAAAAGGATTGATCGCTACTTGTCAAGCTTGGGCTTCTCTAAGAATGATGCAGACTCAAATCTATACTTTAAAGTAATTGATGGTGAAACATTGATTTTGGTTTTGTATGTTGATGATTTGATTCTTACTGGAGAAGATCACCTTATTCTCAAATGTAAGGAGTTGAATTCTGAGTTTTAGATGAAGGACCTTGGGCTCATGCATTACTTCCTTGGCTTAGAATTTTGGCAAAAGCCAGATGAGATGATTCGAAGTCAAGGGAAGTACACCATTGATATACTTAAGAGGTTTGGTATGATGGATTGTAAATCCATGTCTACACCTATGGAGACCAATCTACATAAGATAAAAGAGGCTGCAACTAGTTCAAACTTGGTGGATCCTACGATGTACAAGCAGTTGATTGGGTCCTTGATGTATTTAGTTAACACTAGACCAAATATCTATTATGTTGTGAGTGCACTTAGTTAGTTCATGTGTGAACCGAGATAAATACATCTTGTTGCAGCAAAACATATCCTGAGATACTTGCCAGGCACAGTTGGATATGGGTTGAGATGCTCTTCAAATGAGGACTTGGAGCTGCATGGTTTCAATGATTATGATTGGGTAGAGAGTGTTAGTGATCGGAAGAGCACATCTAGACGTTGCTTTAGTTTAGGATCTGCTATGATTTCCTGGTGCAATAGGAAATAGTCATTTGTAGCATTGAGTACAATAGAGGCAGAGTATATTGCATCTTGTGTGGCAACTCGGGAAGTAGTATGGCTTCGTAAGCTCCTTGTAGGATTATTTGGACAATCTATGGAGCCTACTATCATTCATTGTGATAACTAGAGCTGTGTGAATCTTTATATCAATCTGGTGTTTCATGACAGAACCAAGCATGTTGAGATCAAATACCACTATATCATAGATATGGTATCGAGGAAAGCTATACAGTTGAGGTATATCAACACTGATGAGCAGACGCCAAACATTCTCACCAAGCCTCTCTCCAGGATAAAATTTGTGTACTTTTGAGATAAGCTTGGTATGGTCGAGAATACAACCTTAACTGAGAAGGAGTCTTAGTATTAGTGATCCTCTTTAATGAGTTCTTCTCTATGAGAGAAGTTCAAGGTGAAATCCCTCGGTAATGAGTTCTTCTCTGTAAGAGAAGTTTGAGGTGAAATACCTTGATTCCACCCTCTGGGAGAGCCATGGTGGATGTCATGTGTGTGACTCCATGACAACATCACGTGAGAGAGTCTGTGATGATTTTTTTTGTACTTGTATTTCACCCTCTGGGAGAGCTATGGTGAAAGTCATGTTGAGGTGACAATGTCATGCAAGTGATGAACACTTGTACATACCATACATGGTTGTAGCCATTATGGTTGATATCATGTTGAGGTGATATCTGATATCATGATGAGGTGATATTCTTCTTTTCACTCATGGTTGTAGCCATTGTGGCAGACATCATGATGAGGTGATATGTCTTGTGTAGCTGGAAGTATCATCCCTAGTTGAGAGGGAGTGTTGATGTTATTAGCAGCGTTGGGCTTCTTCTTCCAGTGATCTCCTTACTTGTGATAAATTAAATTATAGCCTATGGCTATTTAATTTATATGATATTGATTTAATTGAAGAGGCACAATGTTTTTTTATTATATTTAATTAATGGAATGGTACGAATTTCTAAAAGAGGCCAACCTCTTATATATACGCGATTTCTTTGGAGGGGCGCATCCTTCTTGCTAGGTCGACTTGTGTCTTTGAAAATACATGTCTCCTTTCATCATGGTGTATATATACTTGAAGAAGTCTCATTGTTCCATTCATTCAGATTTCATCCTAGTTTGGTCTCCATCACATGTGTGAGTTCTTCTCAAGGCAGTTCAATATTATTAGAGGTTGAGTTTCTCATCAGCAAATTACCTTCTTGTGTTGATGTGTTGCATCAGTCATTGATGCTTGTATTTGGGCCTGCATATCGGCCTCTTGTAAGGAGATCATTATTGTATTGATTCAATATATAAGAGATATATTGTTGTTGGGTTTTCTCCCTCAAGAGAAGGGTTTTCCGAGGATATCTGCTATGTTATTGTGTCTAATTTTGAATTAATTTTTTTAAGCATGAAATCTGATTATAAAACTAACAGTTGATACTTCAACATATAGATATGAGGTGTGGCTTAATATGCTTGACCTATTGGAGAAAGAACCATTGGAAAATATTGAATTACAAAATATTGCAGAGCATTTAAAGTTGATTGTGCATACAGTTAGGGTTTGAAACCTTTATCGAATGAAGCATTCAATGAAAAATTAGGTCAATCTTTAAATGGTTTATAATAAATTCAATTCAATCAAAAATCATTTGCAAATGAACATTCAAGGAGAGAAGGGTAGACAAAGAGAAAATTGAAGTGATTGAAGCAGTTGAGATTTAGTGCAAGAGAAACCCTAATTGGAGAGCAAGTTAAAAGGTATTTATAATTTCCATTTTCCCTAGTTTTAGAAAGCACTTTCAATTTATTACAAATATGTATACATTACAAGTGATAGAGGTTATAGAGCAACCTATTGCTAAATTCAAATGACATC
Source organism: Sequoiadendron giganteum (assembly GCA_007115665.2). Classification (NCBI taxonomy): domain Eukaryota; kingdom Viridiplantae; phylum Streptophyta; class Pinopsida; order Cupressales; family Cupressaceae; genus Sequoiadendron; species Sequoiadendron giganteum. Next base: position 3,992,198 of record CM021110.1, read on the forward strand.
TTGATAAATCATTGGTGGATGATCCGAATAGTGTGTTTTCACACATCCCATATAGAGTTTTGCACACGCAAGATGTTAGGATATAAATTCACATTAAATTAGAAGAATATAATCATACAAAATTGAGTGATATTTGGTACAAAGAGCTCACTGGAGATGATTTCGAGTTGAAATTGAAATTTGAGAGTTTGGCGGAGAAGAAACTCAATGTCTGGAAATTTTCCTATCTTTTTCTATGTGGATGAGTGGGTGATTCTAAGTAGAATTCATGACAAATTCCTCTGTTTAGACATACCACATCTGATAAACAAAGAGGCAATTAGGGTTGTGATAGGATTGTGCTCAATCAAACTAGCTTCGGTGCTCAAATAAGTGAAAAATGAAGTAGTGATGAAGCAAATGGGTGTAAAGTATGACACGAAAGCCTTGACCATCAAGGACATTAGGAACCCAATAGTTAAATATGATTCAATGATGATCAGATACAAGATTTAATTTACCAACAGATAGAATTCAGTATCAACTATTGTCATCAATACAACATATGAGATGGTTGAAAAGAGTGAAGGGTATGATTTATGTGATTTGTTGAGATTGTAGCTTCTGGAAAACTTGTAGAAGACACAAGATTCTAAGTATCCTTTTAATTTTGGAACTTTGATAATCTATTTACTATTCTACTTTATGAATGAAATCCCCAAAATAAATAACATAGTGTGGCTAAAGGATAGGCATGTAGCCCACTAGACCAAATATCATTTGATGAGGTTGGGAGACTCAGATGCATAGAAGAATGCACTCTTGAGGTTCTTCAAAACTTTCCAAGAAAAGATGCAGGCAAGACAAAGGATACCTAAAAGCATAGTGGAAAAGTACAAGAGTGACATAACTTTTCTTATAAAAAAAGATTGATGTGTTATACAGGCTATTGCGCCTAGGACTGTTTGGATCCTGAAGATGAGATATGAGATTACTGAGGAAGAAATCACCAACTTAGGTGAATTTATGTTGAGCAAGCCAAAAGACACCTCTGAAGAGAGGTATGGTACATATGAAGATAAATCCATAGAGGTGCACATGCATCAAAGGAAATCACATATAAAGAAGACCATTGACAAGATGACTACAAAATTTTTAGAGGCAATGGGGGGTGATCCCACAATAGTGGTTTACAATTTCTGGCCAAATTGGACATTGAACTAATTTTTTTAATTAAATCTTTACTTTTGGGCACCTATAGTTGCTAAACCATAATGAATTTGAAGATGATGCAAACTAGTGATTTGTGACATTTTGTTTGTAGATTCTAAATATATTTAAAAAAAAAAATTAATTAGATTGCATTTGTTTTTCCATCTCCTTCAAAAACTAGTTTTTATCAGTAAACACCATTTTTAAGGAGTGACGCTCATTGTAAACAACATAACTTTTTTCTACAAAGGATTAAATTCTATTTTTTTAGAATTTAGATTTGTAACTATGATATCTAACAAGTTCATTTGGTTTCATAGTGTTTTATTGGATATTTTTTCCTTAATCAAGTTGCGAAGTCAAACCAATTACAATATAGACATAGGCAGACCGTATACAACATAAATTCTTTTGTATGTATCAAAATTAAATATATTTTTTACTGGATCAAGGACATCAATACCTAGCCCAAACATATTTTTCAAAATTTTATTTTTATAATCTACTATTTTTCCACATGTGCAGAACATAGAGCTTGATTTTCGATGAAAAAACTATGTTTAATTAAACTAAAAAATAAAACATAATAAAACCAAAACATATTAAAATTATATTCGATGGATAGCTTGTTTTGAGGACTACCATCATCCAGTTGGGTCTGTGAAGTCTCCTCCATTTTCATCCTCAACCCAAGCTTCAAAGGGAATTTTTTTGCAAAGATTTGGTAGAAGAGGGGGAGAAGGGGGAAAAGGGGGGTTCTAGTGAACTAGGGGGTTCACTAGAACCCCCCCTTCTAGCAAACCCCCTTTAGTTCACTAGAACCCCCCCTTCTAGCAAACCCCCTTTTAAATGCAATTAAAAATAAAACCCATTAAAGGGGGGTTCATTAGAATTGGGGGTTCTAGTGAACTCCCTAGTTCTAGCGAACCCTTTAGGGGGTTATAGCGAAGCCCCCTAGTTCTAGTGAACTTCCTAAAGTGTTTTCCATCTGAAAATGCATTTTTCCTTCCTCAACAGAATTGTAAACTAGTTTTGTGTGTTTACCCTAGGCCTCACAAAAGAACAGGTTGAGAAGGCAAAATCCATGTCTGGCTCATTGGGAGGATCATCAAGCGTTAGAATATTTGGTATAATAGATACCACTCATCTAGTTGCCCCAAAGTCCTTCAGGACTAAGACTATTGCAAGAGAGAAAATGAAAGAGCCTGTAAGTACTTTGGTAAAGGAGAAACCACCTTTGGTTAAAAAACATAAGAGGCTTAAAAAGGAAAAGGATGCTTCAACAACACAACAATCAACTAGCCCTACAAGAAGGAGATTAAAAATAAAAGCTACAAGGGAACAATACTTGGGAGTGAATGTTGAAGATGAAGAAGAAGAAGGACCACAATTGGTTTAAAAAAGGAATCCCGAAGCAACACAAGGAGAAGCTAGTGAAAAGAAAGTAATATTTGATATTGTTGATGCAAACAGTGAGGCAGAGGTTGAGAAAGAGAAGGAATGATACAAAATGCACATGAGAGAAAATAAATCAGAGTCCGGTAAAGAGAAAAAGTCACCAAAAGATAAGAAAAAAAAGAACCATCGCACCATGCCACTATTGGAAAAAGATTAAGATAATTAAATAATTAAAAAATATTAATTAATTATAGATAGAAGAAATGATAAGGATAATTATGAAAATGCATTAGTCATTTTTAGGTATCTGTAGGGTCCACAATTATCCCAAGCATTCATTTACAACAAACCTAAAATCCTAGTATTGAAAAAATAGTTACAACTTCCAAGGAATGTCGACTTTAAGAAATGTCTTTGAAAACTTCATTTTCAACCAGCACAATTTTCAATATCCAATTTGAAAATTCATTTTTTTAAACATAAAATTTTCAAAATGAAAGAAATAATATGACACACTCCAACTCTAACGTCATCATTGATATCGAAAAACTCCATTATCTATCTTTATAATATCTTTAATAATTACTTGATCTTTCTCAACCTCTCTCTATCTAATCCTTAAATGCAATAAATATTGGATCGAGTAAATCTATATTCATCTCTTGGAAGAACTTGTATTTAAAGTTGTGAATATCAAAATCTAAGAGGAAAACTTTAAATTTCATCTTCTTCTTCAAGATATCATTTTCATAAATCTTGAGCACATTCTTGATTTTCACCATCTTATCCATTGTATCCAAGCTTAATGTGTAAGGTGATTTACCCAATCTTTTTTTTATGTGTAAGATTGTTATTTTATTGATATAACAAAAATTTACATAATATCATCCCATGAGGTTCAAACCTTCCAACCCTTTACAAACATATGATTTCTACAAAGATCCCCACCTCGAACCCCATCAACCCTGACCACCATTAAACTAACTGTAGCAAAAAGACCACGCAGGGTCGACCATCCAAAATATATTATTCATCTACCTTGCCCGTAACCAAAATTTGGGATTGTAACATAGAAAAATTTCCTTACTTAAATCCCTAAACCCAAATACGTACGCAACCAGACCAATAGAGAACACCAACCGATGCCATAAACACTAAAATTTAGAGATATAGTTGCCCAAAGAATCTTTAGGACTGAGGCAAGCCGAGGAAGCCATTAATGAGTGCAAAATCTTAGAAATTTAGAACCCAACTGCTACCAGGAGACTAGGAAAGCTTCAACACCTTTTGAAGATAATCCACCCCAACCACAGCCATCTGCTTATGCTCCACTAGTGCCATGCCCTTCAAGTCAAGTAGGAAGGGATAATACTTGACCACCTCCCTCGACACATAAAATGAAGCCATGTCCCACGACTGAAGGATGCCCATACCAGGTGTAGCGACATAAAGAAATTCATCTAAACCCACCAATAGGTCTAAGATGAAAAGCTTCCTCATCAGTGCCTCCAAATCCCCTTTCACCATCCTAATATCTAGCAAGACCACTAGGAACTGAGATGTGATGTTTGTATCCACCTTGTAGGATTCATTATTCTCCAAGAAACCCTTACCCAAGATGATCTTCACCATTGCTAGAATGAGGGAGTCATATTTTTTGAGAATCCACTTGAGGCATTAATCAGAAACCGCCCCACAAAATGTCATATGCCTCACCACACTCTAAGTTGTATTGGAGTATCTGCTTTGATACTCATCAATGTCTTCATAGACATGTACACGACAAACTTGGAGCATTCACCCATCATTCCAGAATTGTATATGAACATGATTATAGTATTAACTCAAATTAGCCAAAGATCAAATGCAATCCAAACCCCATAAGAGAGTGCTATTATTGTGTAGGGTGCCATGGTCATTTCCTGCTATTATTATCCTAATAATATTTATGTGTGTCATGCATAATACCAGCCTATCTTCACTGTAAAGTCACTAGCTTGCACGTAAGAATCACCTTGTAGAGTCCCAAAGTAGGAATGAAATGACAACCCGATCTTCCAAGTTGGAGAGTCGTATAACGCATTACACCACCATCATAACCGCGACAATACCTTCAAATTGGACGGAACCTAGTGAGACATTATTTTGTTGCAATCATTGATCTGGGATGCTCACACCGGTCAACCGAGATGACATTCACAAACACCACCCATCCAAGTCAGTCATGCCCAAAAGATGTGAAAGGAAAGTAGAGTGCAGAATATGCCTTCCTAATGCTAATCTTCAGGAGAGAGAAGCAAATAAACCATTTAAAAATTTACAATTATAGTTCATTTAAGATGCACATACATGAATAATATAATAAACAACAAAGAATGAATACCATATTTTACGTGGGAAAACCCTCTCAGGAAAAAATCCACATACCAAAGCAGAGATCTCTTGTATTACAGTCGTTACCTAATTTTTCTTTTAGCTCAATCAGGTGGAGCTGGAACAAAATTTGTAACTAAAGGTAAAAGATACACATTAATTTATGCTAAAGTTCCATTTATATGTAGATAATTATTATCAAGTGAATTACAATTTATTGTGCAAGTATTTACAAGAGAAAATATTGCCCAAAATTTGCATAAGATGTTGTCTTTTATTGATAATTATAAATGTATGGTGTCCCACACAAGCCATGGGAATGACCAGTTCAATTCAATATAAAATTAAACTATAAATTTGAAGAAAAAGAAGAGCATATGAAAGGAATAGGGATCCGCCATTGCCTGAATGAAAAACCCCAAAGTTGGATTGTTGCATTTTCAGCTCCTTCTGCTTGGTTGCTCCAAAAGTTGCTTTGATGCTCCGAAAATGCCTGCAAGAGATGAAAAGTTGGTGTTAGAGTTCGCGATGCCTATTCTCTTCATATACAACATCAAAAAACATATAATTTATTATCATAAAGCAGTCAAGTAGTTTTGCAGCATTTCAGATATCAAGGAAAACTAGAAGATCATCATCAATATCCATCAATTCCAAGTTTCATTGTTTTATCTAACATGTTTGTTCACAGTGCAGGTATAGGTGAAATTTTCATTGCTAGATTGTTTTCATTTGACATCACAACATGTGGAGGAAAATGGGCTCCCACAAGGGTTGAGCCCAATATGCTTCCCTCTTGGCTTTTTGAGAGGGATAAGAGTGTAAATTCATCACACTTATTTACAATGAGAAAGTACTCATCACTCATGGTAGTGAGTTGATGGTTTCACTATCATAAATGAAAAATACTTGTTCAATGTAACTATAATGATCAATGATAACATCATGTAATTCATTGTTGGTTCATTGTGTCTGCACTGCTAGAAAGGAAATTGTTGTTTATGCATCTTCAATATCAAGCTTCTCTTTCTAAACATTCCTGTCAATTCATGGAGTTTCATTAAATCAGGCTAATAGGTGACAAGGAATTCTTGCATAACACTGTTAAAGGGGAGAAGTTGTTGCTAGAAATGAACAATGATAGATGGAACAATCTCTCAAGGGGAAATGGCCATATCTCATGTTAAAGGCAATCATCATAAAATGGAGATGAATGACATACTAAGGAAAATGGCATATGATAGTCATTGTTAAAGAAAGAACAACAATGTTTAAATAGATCAATAAATTCATGGAAGTCACTATCTATTAATATCCAGGTCAAAAAAATAGAGTTTAAGTGAAGAAGCAGATTGTATGATGAAGAACAAAGTCTTCAACGAGAATGGATAGTCATGTTTTGAGATCAGAGGTGGAAAATGATCAAGCTCATGTGAAGGTCAAAATCTTTGTAGTAGCACAATCATAATAGTGATGGATTCAATACTATGATAGGTCTATCAAAGAACAAGGAAATCCCATGTTTAGGGGGTTGAAGACATCTACATTAAGGGACAGGTCTTGGCAAGCATAATGCAACATCCCTATGAAAAGGAAATATTTCTTGTAGTGACAGTCTATGGAAAGCCATCAAGTTAGTGTATATATGGGAAGATCCTAAAGGCTCAGTGAGAGTGAAAGGGGGGTAAGAAGCATGAAGATCCATTAAAAAATGGATAAAGAAACATATAGACTCTCCCCTGGAAAGGATCAAATTCTAGTCCATAGTTAGTATAGTAAAAAGCATGACATTTATCAAAAGTCACATGCTCATAAGAATTTCCAAAAAATTGTCCTCATTAATATTTGTATTGAATTCAACATTGTCCTCTACTTGCCAATTTTGTAGGGTGATAGTGGCATTGCTATAGTTATGAGACTTGAATCCTTAGTAACCCTAGGCAGTGATCAATGTCTCCACAACAATGCACTATTCTAGAGTGTAAGAGATATTGCTATTAAATGGATAAAGTAGGGTAGCAAAGTTCTGCTAAGAAGATACATGGAAAGTCATCATGAAGAAGGCTTGCCTGAGTAGAAAAAAGATGTGAGAGTTGTAAGACTGTGAGGACAATGATTTACTAGTAGAGATTCATTTGACAATGGCAAAGGATAGTAGAATATTCTCTCATATATCAGTATGCAGAGATCACCAAAAGGCCAGAGAGCAATAGGTCTGCATGCTCGGTTATGGGAGTCAGTGAATACAATGACCTATGAGAAGAATGTCCCAAAGATATGATGTCGTATTGAAGACTAATAAAATAGTTTAGTGTATGTTTTGTAGCCTTATCCAACCAAGAAGTGTTGTGGGACAGTGTATACAATATCATCGAACCTTCCTTAAACCCAATGAAACTTATGGTATCTTACAAAGGCTCTGTGAAAGAAGGTAAGGATGCAACATTATCACAAAAGTATCATTTTTATAGAAGCTTGAATGAAGTAAAGGAGAATACATAGAAAAGGAAGATAAAACCATACCATGCATGGATTCCACCATGGAAAGCTTAAGAAACTCCATGAATGTCCCTGTTGAAACCCTCTGTTGGTAGCTCAAAATTTCCAAAATATGCAAAGTGAAAATGAAATGAGGTGAAGAGTGTGGAAGCAGGTTTCTTTAGGGTTTTCTTGCCCTAAATTGGTTGACAAACAAATGATATTTTTTTCCTTTGTTTTAATATTTTCTTCATAAACTAATGCCTATGTTATGTATTCGAATGCCTTATGCTTATCTTTTGCATAGACCGGTCAAATGTCCCCTTTGCATTGATTCCAAAAACATGGTCGAGTCAAATGCCTTTATTTTTGCACCAAATTTGAAATGTAAAAGCATTATTGAAGTGATAATGTATAAATCACTTTATTAATGTTGTATATAATGCAAGATAAAGACACATTTGTTTCTAAGTATGAGTTAAAGGGATATAGTTTGAGTATTTATGGCATTGCCAAGCATATAGGGGAGCTTGGAGAAGCTATCCAACAAGTGGAGAGAATGTAGGGGTTGTTTTGACTTGGTTTTGGAGGAGTTTGTGGGAATCTAGAAGCATTTTTAAGTGCCTTTATGGTAGGAGAGGTCAAGCCTTGACCTTTTCTTCATTTTAAAGCTTTTTTAGAGTCTTTTAGGGAGCTTAAAAATAGGCTTTATTGTTGTGCATGACCAAGGGAGGTTGAGGTCCCTATCTTTGTGGAGCTACTTGAAAAAGCATAAGTAACTTAAAAATTCATTTTTGAAGTTAGTTCTTATCATTTTATTTTGTCTACATTATGACTTTTGAAGTCCTTTTTCAGTAGAAAACAATATTTATAACTAAATTTTAGACATGTACAGTAATATGTAACACCTTTTATCAATGAAATTCAGTATTTTTACCTTCTTAGAAGCTATCTCATTGTGTGCAGTGTGTGATTGATGAATATTCTTGCAATTTTTGATAATTCCTTTAATGTGTCTCCTTTTAGCACCTTTAGGTAGAAGAGACATATATTTTTGCAATTTGTAAGCTGTGTAGTGGTTCAAATAGCTATTTTATTTGTGAAATAAATCCTTTCCTTCAAAAGTGTTAAGAGAACCAAGCCTCCTTGTAAAACACTTATGCATGGATTTATAAAAATATTCGATTTGTGTTAAGTTAAGTTGAGCTATTGAGAAAATTGTGTGTTAAAACAACAATATAGGTTATGAGAAAACACTTTTGGTGCATCACCCACGTAGGTAGAATTCATTTTATGCTTTTCTTTCTACCCTTTTCCATCAAAAGTAGTAGTTTAGGTGATAGTACCATAAGATCTAGCTTACTCTGGAGGTTCTTTTCTGTTTTAGGTAACCCATAACCTAGAAAAGTTCCAATGTTTCACCAATAGGATGAGTTTACTCAACAAGGGTGCACTATTATGAGACAACAATAGTAAAACATAAATTTCATACAAGTGCAGAGCTATGCTCTTCCAGGTGTTAATTCACATAATGAATCCAACAACAATTTGATTACATTCACTTTGATCAACATTTCACACTGTTCCAATGCACTATAGAATTTGTACATACATCTTAGGAATTCTAGGAAACCATAGTTCCAACTTCTATAATGGATGAACGGTCACAAACGACATAACCATCATTACCCGTCATTCCCAATCTTAACCGCAATATCACAAAGCCTTTGTTGACTAGCCGCAGGACTACAGTTTGCTTCTACCATTCCATCCAACCACCGCTACATCGTAACTAATTAGATTGACCTTCATGAGATATTGGGTTCACTTCTATACCATAGCCTATGGCCATACCATAGACTCTCTCATCTGACCATCACAGAATGACGAGATCTATATCTCACCACCACAATCCTCCTCTTAGATCGTCACAGGGTCCCACCTTATCGACATATGCAAGGGACCATCATCAATGTCTCAGTGAAACCCATCATTCCCTCTAATGAAGAGATTTTTCCTTCCATCGAGATGTCGAAGGGACTACCAAGCGACTCCCTCTGACATTGACCTATCTCTTTGAGGAAACACTTCTTGCAATTCATTGATATATTGAAGGGATTGCTCATTTAGTCTCATTGACGTTCACTTGTCTCGTCAATGAAGCTTCAGCTGATGCGAACTCCAAATACAATTAGCGATAAGCCAAGCACCTATTGAGATGTTGAGGAGACTCATCATTCTATCCCTTTGAAATGTGACTGTCAACTCGACAAAGCAGTTAATGCCAACCCGTGGAGAGCTTATCAGGATGTCGAGGGGACTAGGAATTTCATCCCATCAACATTATTTTGTCAAGATACTACTATATTTGACTACAAATTTTGACGAATGTTTGGTGACATATCGATAAAATATTATCGACTTACCAACGCAACACTGATTTAAATTTCATTGCTGGATTTTCGTCGCTTTAATGACCAATTTTTTATATGTCGAAACCACGACCCAACATCGTCGGTCAGTACCACAAAAAATGTTGGCGGTATCCATCACAAAATCAATGTAACTTCGTCCATCTATCCATCTATCGATGCAAAAAATACAAACCGTTGTTGCCATTACGATGAAAACTACATCATGTGTACAACAAACTCGTCGTAAATTTTTGTGGTTCGTCGGGCTATGTTCATCAAAATTGTGACGAAACCCTTCAATTTAAAAAAAATAAAAAATTGAAAAGTGCATTACCTTATTGAGCTTCTCTTTGTTTCGAGAATAGTTTAATATTCTCTACTTAACAAGGCCAACCACGTGACGGTGGAATATTTGGCCTCCCCCCCCCCCTTCACATCACTCTCAATTCCCCATACTTGATCATATAACATTAATCATTCATTCATCTATTAATAACATATAACATTCATTCATTAACATATAACATTCATTCTTTCAGTTTTTACATATTATCAAAAAAATGGTTGTCAAAAATATCAGTTTTTAACATTCATTAACATATTACCAAAAATATGGTTGTCATAATATGATTACAATCACTTTTTTTTGTTTCTTTTTTGTAGCTAAAAAAAGAAGTGGAGTATTGTTTTCTAAATCATCTGTCCCCCCTTCAGTTGTTCTACCCTCAGCTCGTGATCTTAATGTATACCTAGTCGTGTACTCATGACGTGGAGGCCGCTGCAAGGGGGGGTCTGCTACAATAACAAATAAATGTTAAATTGATATGTTTTATTATTATTGTTACAAGTATTTCATTAATTAAAAGAACATTAGAGTGGTGCTCTTTACCTGATGGGGCCACATCATGTTCCTGATCTTGTCTTATAGCCTCATGCTCAACATGTTGAACACCCACTAAATCCTCTGGAGTTAGAACACAAAAGGTTACATTAATTAATACACCAATTGCAATTAAATATGTTTAAAAGAATATTAGAGTGGTCCTCTTTACCTGATGGGGCCACATCATGTTCCTGATCTTGTCTAGCCTGATCATGCTCTAAAGTTGAAACACGAAAGGTTACATTAATTAATACACCAATTGCAATTAAAAATGTTTAATAGTATTAATCCATACTGCATTTTGTATAGTACATGAATACATCCAGTACCGCGATGCACACCATGACCTTCATCTGCAGGTTGTGCTCCACCCTCACTAGGCTGCATTCCAATGTCATGTGCAGTATTATCATTGCTTGCTTGTTTAAAACAAATAGGCACATAATTACTTTATGGTGGAAATTAATATTGAATAGATTGCACAAGTATTCAATTTTAAATAAACTTCATTGAGTTTATTTACCTACGTGTCGGATGCAGTGGAAGCTTGTGTTTGCCCAATCAAGAGTCATAGGCATTCAACCACGACTCCATAGCCTTGTTGGAAGGAAATATTCAGGTCCTCTTCTGTGGGCACTCTGTTGAATTCAGAGCCCTACATTTTTGCATAAGATCATGAATTTTGCTTCTATGGTGTGATAAAACCAAAATTGTTTGCAATTTATTATTTGGATGCAATATTTCATTTATTGATACTTACAATTCATGCGTCTAATTTTATTTAACCACCAGAGCCAAGTTTGTGTTGCCCGTGTTTTTCTAGTCTTGCCTTCGATGTGTCAGGCAACCTATGAAAATTTTGAAATACGTTATATTATGTAAAAATAAAGAGTAATCAATATATAATTACATTGTTGATAGTATCACATACCTTCCTTGGCCTGATGGTGTCTTTCCTTTTTTATTTTCAGCATTCTCCTTTCCATCTGACACCAAGTCCTTCCACTCCCTCTCCGGAATCATGGGGGGGCGCTTGTACTTTTTGTTCTTCTCTAAATGTGACATATATTGGTCCCTCAATTAATTTAGATAGGTACCAACTTTCTTAAAGACATTGGTTTGGTTGAATGTGTTATTACCGAACAACACAACTAAACGGTTAATGAGCTCATCTTTTAAATCTTGATTTTGGGTATTCCACCATGTACATATGGTGGGCCCAAAGATATCCAATGTGATATCTTATAGATGTTTATTAAAAACATCATTTCCTACAAAATGATCATGGGATCATTAGTCTAAAAAGAGTGATCAATAAGTAAATTTCAATTGGATTATATATAATAATAATTAAAATATTTTAAAGTACCCAAGACCTTCTCTATCTTTATGGGAATGAAATCCTTGATCGCCACAAATGTGACCAGCAATGTTCCCATACTAGTAATACAGGAAGATCCAGGAAATGCTGCTAAAACATCACAAGTACTAGTGGCCTCTGCATCTCCAGGTACATGTCCTGATGCATGTTTTGACATGTGTTCGCTACCAGAGGGTGCACCACCCGATGTCTACATGCTATGTGTTGCCAAAATTTCAGTCAACAATATAGGCATGAATGATGGGGTCGGATGATGTGATGTATGCGCAAGAAGATCAGGATCGACACTTGTACCAACCCCTACTCCCCGAGAAACACCTACAGTACCCTGATCATGGCCAACAACATCATGAGGATGCAAAAAATCTTGTAAAAACAACACATATTTTAGTTCATGACATAAAAGAGTACAAAATATAAAACCATGAATTAAATTATGTTATAATTAAAGATCTCATGATAGCTTACTTGCAAATTTTGTGCTCTCTCAGTCAATATTTTAACCATTTCTCTTATCTCATCTGTTTGAGGCACTATGAATAACAACCAAAGGATTTCTTCATTGCATTTTTTTTGGGTCTTCCTTATCATATCTAGAGGGTTTGCGGAATATGCAATGTCATCATCGCATAATAGTGACTGCACCTCCCTATGGATGCTCTCCTCTATTGTTGGTGCCTTTCCCCAATCATCCGACTGCGACAAGAATATTAAAAACATAATCAAAATTAACACAATAAACTTATGAAAAAAACATAATAATAAAACATTTTGCTCGTATCTAATTTGTACAATTACAATGAGGTAAATTGTTGGGTAGAAGCGCCTGAAGATGCATCGCGATCTGTGCTCTAGGCCAGAGCCTTCCCCCTACGATCAATGTTCCACTGTGACAAAAATTAAATATAAAAAAACATTACCGAAATGAAACCAATAGACTTATGAAAAAAAACATAATAATAAAATGGTATATTGGAGTCATTAGTTGGAGGTTGGTTAAAATGGTATATAGTACGTACCACCCCCATAGTAACTGTGTTTGTATCTATGTGATTCAAATTGTAATCGATTAGCAACTCTTCCCCTGTAGTTATTGATTTTATCGCACATACGAATACACGGTTTCCCTCGTGTGCCTCAAATATGCAATTGGGTTGCTTATTTGTTGACCTAGGTTGTGTACTTTTTATAAACCCTACAATATTCCCTGATGCTTTTGGCTTTCTGTCAATGTACATAGCCACTCCTTTATTTTGATCCTTATCTTTTAGCTATATATAATTTGCTGATAGTGTATACCTACACATACTTCGTGTATATCGAACCAGTTGCATCTAATCTTTGTAACTGTAATAGGGTCTGACATACTCTATCAATTTAGTAAGTTTTTTGTAACAGACCTTTATGTTGTCCATGAAAAATAGACCCAAACCATGTAATGACGATGGTGCTATGTGATATATCCTCTCGTTGACACAAAAATCAGTGTTTATTGGAGGAAGTTCCTTGGGTACCCATTGTTTACGTAGATGTTTGTACCTCAAGGGCACCTCGATGTTGCCTATGCTCTCATCATCATAAGAACATGACCCCCCTTTAGCAAGACAAAATTCCATGCATTTACGGAATTTTCTTTTAATATTTTGACCTCTAGTTGATCTCCTTCTTTTAGACCTACTACATGGCTCGCTTTCCTCTTCTCTTCTTGAATTTCCCTCGCTCAAGGAAGATAGATCTGATAAATACCTATTTGGTGGTACCTGCACTCATAAGGATGTTGGATGAAGTTCTTTCATGGTGATGTGATCCTAAGGTATGGGGTTGGAGGATTAAAACCCAAGGTTGTCACTACTAGTCAAATGCATGTGGAGGTAACAATAGTTGTGAATGTATCAATCAACCTTGTAAGGGTCTGATGATCAGAGATCACTTTGTAAGCATGGGAATGGTTTGTAGGGTCACCAACCTTGTGTTTTGAAGCCTTGGGTTTTGGGAACATCCAGAGGAGTCATTGTCTTGTTTCTTGGAGGTTGATTGGGTTAGTTGGTGGAAGGTTGCTATTACTTTTTGTACCTATCTATGAAATTTTTTGGACTACCTTCCTCGAAGACAATAGTCCCTCTGAGGTAGTACTGGTGTCTGGTTAGTTAGTCTATGGAATTTTTTGGACCACCTTTGATGTGAAATAGCCCCTCGTGCAACCATCCTTTCAGTCTATTTATAAATGGACAAACCCGTTGCTTTTAATGATTAAGCTCCATAGGTTTCTACCCCTATGGTTTTTTGGGTCCCCCAAATAAAATAATAAAAGATGGGCCCTACTCAAAAGAACCCCAAAATATATCAAAGTTTCTTTCTTTCTTAAGAATCTAGTTAAAGAGGCTAATTGGGTCCCTCCCTATCCAACATTCCTTCACCATTTTCCAGACACCCACAACATCTTTGAACCATTTACCCTCTTCTGGAACTTGAAAAAAAAAGTCCACTTTCATTAGTGTTCTCTTTCGGGCTTTCCCTAGCACTGGCATTTGTATTGTTCTTTTGGAGGTTTGGTTGAGTCAGTGAAATGTTCAGAAGTTTTTAATGGCTCCTTGTCTTTTTTTCATCTCTTGTACTAGTGCAGGAGACCTTGGCATAATTAGGCTTCTATGAAGTAATGTTTTGAAATTTGATTCAATGTTATTGTTCCTACTTTGTAAATCATATTATTAGAGTCATGTTTCATATATTTGAGGTCATGTTGAGGTCATTTGGTGTTTATTAAGTCCAAAAGTCCAAAAATGAAAAATATGTAAAAAGTTGTCAACTTAATAAAAAAGGCAATATTAAGAGATGAAGAGTCATTAGGGTCGGTTAGAGGCAGTTAGAATGCTAAAAGTCAGTTTTTTTGCCTTTAAAAAGGCTCTTGTATCTTTTAGAACTTCGAGGGTGGTTGAATAAAGAATAAGTTCAAAGAAAATCTCTAATTTTTAATCATTTTTCTTCAGAAATCTTGCATTTCGAGGCATTGTACGAAATTGTACGACCTTGAAGGCATGGTAGAATGG
Organism: Sequoiadendron giganteum; assembly: GCA_007115665.2. Classification (NCBI taxonomy): domain Eukaryota; kingdom Viridiplantae; phylum Streptophyta; class Pinopsida; order Cupressales; family Cupressaceae; genus Sequoiadendron; species Sequoiadendron giganteum. Next base: position 4,007,363 of record CM021110.1, read on the forward strand.
TTGGATATGGTAATAATCTCAATCACCTTCCTATTATATCAAATTTCATGCATTTTAGTTAAGATTTGTGTGAGTTATTGTGGATTTACTTCAGAATGCTAAAACCCTCAGTTAGGGTAAGCAAAGACAAAAATAATTATGTTTCTCCTTTATTAATTGGTGGAATCTTCTAGTTTCTTGTGAGATTATCCTAATATGAATGTTCTTTCATGTTTCAGTGGATTTAGGGAAAAATCATAAAGATAAGATGTGAGGGAATGAAGTTTCTTGACTGAAAAACTGTGTACAGTCTGTGAATAGAGTAATTATGAAGGTTAAGCCCTTAGGGTTTTGTGGAAATAATTTGTAAATGGAATTTGATGCTTTGAAGAGCATATACCAGTCAACCTAAACATGTCCCAAGCACTAGAAAAGTATACTTTGGTCAGGAGTTAGTAAAGCAACAAACCCTTATGCAAATTAGGCTTAATTAGGCCTAAATCTGTCTGAGACAACAATATTTGAAGCTTGTGTTGTAAAATTTTTGATACCCGTTTTGAATATGTTTTAGATCTACAAGGAGAGCATTGAAAAGTGTGGATATAATTGTGTAATAGTGCTTAGGTGGTGAATGAAGCCCTGACAAATAGGTTGGCAGACCTACAAGCGTTGTAAACAGGGTATGAAAGAACTAGTGATATTAAGAACTTTAAGGGCTTTTGATGATTAAGTGTGAGTTCTTGGTTGTTTTGGTTAAGAGATTACCAAGGTATAATTTTATCTCATTTGATATAACGTTTTTTGTAAGCATGAAGTTAAAAAGTCCATTGCTTTGACTAATCTGTCTAATAATAGCCCTATTTTGGAGACTAAAATGAAAGTACAAAATATGATTTTGTTAAATTGTCAAGAATAAAGGATGGGAGATGGTTTACATTTGTTTGAAGTGAAATGGAATGGAAATTGTGTGGTCTATATTAGCCTAAATACTGTTTTGGGTCAGATTACTTTATGTTGAGTTGAAATTGTGAAGTTTAGGACAGTCATAAAGATAGTTAATGGTAAAATGAAAGGGCAGACTGAGTAATTGTTTGTTTTGATCAAGATGAAGTTGACTAAGGTTTTTGAAGGTTTGGTAATGGTTTGGAACTCTAAAGAAAAATTTGAGTGTTTGTGTTGAGTGTTTGTGAAGGGAAATATAGTTGAATAAGTGTGTCAAAAGAAGGAAAGTTCAAGATTGTTTGTGACTTGTCAAATGAGATTGTGTGAGTTTGTTTCCTTCCTCTGAATTTGCATCATGTACTTCTATACGTTCTTTTATGGATAGGCACTAGGCATTTTTCATTGCACTCATGAACCATGTATTGTTTTCAGTCCCTTTGATCATTTGTGGACCTCAATATGTAAATTTATTTCATCGAAGTTTAGAAATTTGAACCCTAGTGAACTTCATGTGCTGTTATGTGACGGGAATTCCTTCCAATCTTATAATAGAAAAAATATGCTAAGACAAATACAAAAACTGCAGTTCATAGGCCAAAAATGGCCACCCAACTGATTGAACATCTCAAAGCTTGGTTGTTCAAACTAACCAAAGACCAGTACTAGGTAGTACTTGGGTTTGTCAATGGGACATTGGCTTGAATTGACCAAAATATAGCATGCAACACCTCGATGGGAACAAACAAAGTCTAAATCACTGTACTTGCAACAAGATTTCTAAATGTGGAGGAAAAATCACTTACAGTCATTGTCCCTTGGTCGATTTTCCCTTTCCGAGTGCCCTCACCTCTCGCTTTGGCTTTCCTCCTGCCAAATGGTTCCTAGTCTTTCTCCTCGACTCAATGGCCTTGCAACACTCGTCTAGTGAAGTCTCGCAACTCTCCACTCAGGGGATGGATGCAGTGGTTCTCGGTGCAACTCTCCAGTTAGGGTCTCGGTGCAATATGTTATGTCATACTCCTACGCGCGCGGGGCCAAAATTAAAAATATATAGTTTATATATATGCTATGTCAACATATAGTTTATATACAAAATATATATGCTATGTCAGCATATAGTTTATTTTAGTTACTATAAAATATAATTTTTGTATGGTGGCTTGGTGAGCTTATATAGTTGTTTTCCTCTTTCTTTATAATTTTTGATGATTTATTTCCTATGACATGATTGAATATTATCTACAGTCCTAGTGATTGTTAAAAATACTTATGATATGTGATGTTTAATCATGATGGATGTCTAAGAATCAGTGATTGAAATACTACTTGACTAAAGATTGAGCTATTTGATATTTTGTCATTTAAACATCATGGAAGAAATGCTTGCAATCAATGTCTTATTAATGTAGCCCACAAGGTTTCTTTTCCTAGTTTTTTTTGGTCCTATTCTTGTTATGACTTATTTTTTTACATTGGTCTATTATAGTAATGGGGAGCATATGTAGTGAATCGATTCTTTCAGTCTCTTTGATTCTTATCCTTGTGCATAATGAGTTTTCTTCTATCCTATGATTCATTGATTATTGGTTTAAAACACTCATTACAACTAACATGGATATGAATTATGATGTGGGTGTGAGAAGGGATTGTTGAATATGAAGGAATGGTTTAGGAAAGTACTCCTTAATCCAAATGAGTATGAAGAATTAGAGAAAAGGGACTTTCTTGCCCGACTTAATAGTTTTTGAGGAATTATCAGTTGGGTCAGATATGTTGGAAGAAGTGCAGAGACTCATAAGATCCATTTTTTCTCTCATATCAGGAAAGGTGAGAGTATGTGATCCCGAGGGTCACACCAATAATATAAGAAGGAACCTGCTTATAAAGAGGGAGATAACACACGTATTTGATCCAGAGGAGGATGTGATAAGAAACCTGGTATACAAATCAGATGTGTTTGAAACAAGGAAAAATGGTTAATGATGATGAGATGGGAGGACTAGAAGAAAGAAAAAGATAATAAGTTCAAGGGGTTATTTGATGAAGAGCTAGATTTGTTGAAAAGGATGCACTTAATTCTAGGTAAGTTTAATGATATGTATAAAAAGGCTCAAGAAGAGAAGTTAGCTCCACCATCTGCACCCCAACCACCCTCATCCATAGCCTCAACATCACATACACCACCTCCTCCACAAGTTCATCCATCTCCTCCATCCCCAATTGGTGAGCCACCTGCTAAGAAATAGAAAGTCAAATCACTAGTTGATTATGGGTTAAGTGATGAAGAAAAAGAAGCAGTCTTGACACTGACTGAGATGGAAGAAGTAGCAGAGAAACAAAAAGTGTTAGAGCCTCATGACCCAAAAAATAAGAATATCAGAGGAATCCATTGATGAGATACAAGATGATGAGAGAATAATTACTTCTTTGCAGTTCATGGAGGATGATGATTTCATCCATACAAGGGAATTCAAATATTTTTGGATAAAAATTAAAATGAGGCAGTTTGATGATAGGCTGAAAATTAACCTCATTGGGATTGATGATTCCAAGCATGCAGAAGTGCAGGCCCAAACAATGGCAGAGTTGGATATTGATAACATCAATATTACTCCCAAAGAAGCAAGGGAGTTGGTGCTAAGTAGTAAGATGTTAATCATACCTGGAATGGAACTCTCTAAGGTATTTTTGTTAGATCAAATCAAAGCTCAGGATGATACAAACTTGGTTGCAGAAATTGATTTAGAAGGAGTCTCAAGCACATGATATAATCCTACCACCAAGACCCTTGCCCTGTGGACAAAACATAAGAACACAAGGAAGCCAAGGCTTCTGGATGTAGTACAGGAAATGAGAGGGTCTGCAATGGTTAGGACAATGAAGGAAACTACTCCAATAGAAGCAACAACCATAACTATGCACTTTGCAATGTTTACAAAGGATGTAGTAGAAAACATGGAGAAGAAGATAACAAAGTATGAAAAGAGACTCAAGTTATCAAATGATGAAATAAATAAGTTATTCATTGAAGGTGTCAGATTAAAGCAACAATTACAACAAGGCATAGATATAAAAGGGGATGAAATGGTTGTCTATCATCCACTTGCTCCAGTTGAAGATCCACAAATCCAACAGTTGAAAGAGGAGATTGAAAATTTGAAGAAACATAATATGGATGATGTTAGGCATCACATCTTGGATACCTTAAAAGAAATATTGAAGCACAGAGTTGGAGTTTTAAAAGAGAAGATAAGTGGAGTCCATGAGGGTTTTAGTCATTTGGTGAAAGCCTTGGAACAAATAAATATTAATTCCCCAATCCTCGAGGAATTATATAAAAGATGGCAGCCCACTTACCACATTTTAAACACTTTATGCAAAGCTACACAGAAGGATCCCGATGCACCTCCGAAATTAAAGCCTACTCAAGAGATGGTGAAGGTAGTTATTGATGAGCATAAGTATTTGATTGACATGAAGAAGAAGGTGGAGAAAAAAAGGAATTCATTTGATTTAATAAAGCATAGTTTTAGTCCTTTGATCATCAAAGATGATGGACAATTCAAGGATGAGGATGAATGGAAGAATGAGTTTGATCAAATGGTTTGTCAATGCTTGACATGTATTTAGGGTGATGGTGATATCAATCTGGAAAAGTTTCACACTCTGATTGATGGAATTATAATGTTGGATAATGGTTACACAAAGTTTGTTGTAGATGCTAGAAACTTGCTTGATAGCAAATGGAAGAGTCACCTTACAAATTTCACTATTGCATAGGAATTAAAGTGGTCGAATGATTTAACAATAAGTAAATGGTAGGAAAAATATCTGGGCTCGAATGAAGATTGATCAACGTCACCAAAAGGAAAGCATATCATATCATAAATTAAGAGCCTTGCGCAGGTCTTAGATGACCACTAACTTCTTACTCGAAGATTAATAGATTTGCATATGTTAGTTATCTCTAAATACATTTTATCTTTTCAGTTAAGTTTTGTTATCAAAAGACACATCCTTTGGTCTAAAGCTTGTTGCCTCTCGTATAAATAAGAGAGACCAAGACCATAAGGAGGGGATTACATTAGAAGATAGTAGATAGAAGAAGTAGGAGAATAGAGATTGATACAATGTTTACAACAAAAAGGACCAAGATGCACAAGTAAATTTTGAAGGAGTTTATAAAAAATCTTTGATTCAGTGGCTCTATGTTGGTATCAATTGTTTGTTAAGTTAATTGAAGATATTATCAGTTTTTCTCCATATTTGATATTTCTCTGTTGTTTAAATTGATATATCAAGCATATTTTCAATTTATCAGTGCACATTTGTTTTATCTTTGTGGCATATTGAATTGGGTCTTTCAAGTAAAGATTAAAATCCTCTTGATTATTCACAACAACTTGGAATTATTATTTTGGATTATTAAAGAAGAATCTGATAATTACACCCTTTCCTGTTTATACAAGTTATAAACATAGAAGTGCCAAACAGTTAGAATTATTGCCAGTCATAAGTCATTTAACTTTGATTTCTATTTGACTCCATATACCCAATAGAGCATTGGTCCCTCACATTCCATCATTTTAGTTTCATTCATTTTATCTTTTACATATGTTAACTAAACATATTAGATTTTACATCTGTTAACTGAACATATTAAGATTAGCCTTGATATTGTTTATACAATCTATACCAAAATAAGAATTCATTTATTCACTCCCACTTGCCATTGTGGATAAATTGTTTTAGGGAATAAACACAAATCAAATCTTCTTCATTCATATAGGTGTACCCACCTAGGTCTAGCAACACCTAAAGAGAAGAAGGTCTAAACCATTCGGCCTTGTATGTTACCCTGAAATGTACCAAGAGTTTGGCAACCTCTTGAGGTATTTAACTTGCATTTTTGAGAGCTAATAGGATGGATGAATGCAATAGGATACTTTAAGAAGCATTGGATATAGTCAAAGCAGAAGGGCTATTGCTGGATGGAGCATGCAAACATATGGAATTGATGATAAAACTCGAATATGAAGCCTGAAATGTAGTGCATGATGCGGATACCCATACCTTGGAAGAGTATAAAAAACATCTCTCAATGGCTAAGTCAATGTTAGGAGAAGATTAAATTATTTTATAAGTTTAATTAAGATCAGTAGTTTAATTATTTGCCAAAAGACAATCAAAAGAGACACCTTTGTTGGGTCTTCTTCTTATATATATGAAATTCGAATTGTAATATTTGATCATCAACACTTTTTAATATTTTAATACTTTTTAGCAGTGAAAGACTTATTTTCTGGAGTAATACAATACCAGTACTTTTCTATTTGTGTGTGGAAGATTCTTTCATTTGGATTAGTTCTCTATTATTTCTTTTCAAGCAATTGAAGGAAATGTAAAATTTATTCTAATTAATCTCCATGACCATCTTATAATTACCTCTCACTTTCCTCAATCTACCTTTCCCCATCAGGTACTCCCCTTCGAATTTGTTAATGGAGTTGGGATCCCAAATGCGATCTACATGGATCTTTGATGCGAACTTAGGAAGATATTCAATAATGTAAACCATGGTCTACTATACCATATATCCCTCCACCATAGAACCCTTAGGATGTGCTTTTTGTCTAACCAAAGCCTTCAAAAATTTCAAGTGCCTTTCAACCATCCACATTGACCTTGTGTGTACAGGTCCACACAATTCAATCTCCTCAACTTGGTGTATGAGGTAGTGTTCTTGTGCATTGAAAAATGTCGAAGGTAGACGCTTTTTCATTTCACACATTAGACGAGGAATTTTTCTCCTCAAATAATTTATATCTTATTTACAGATTTCTTTAGATGACAACCATCTACAAGTGATTCAAGGAGCAAATATATTAACGAGATTTAACAAAAATATACAATATATTACATAACAAGTAAAACAAATGGCAAATATAAGATCTATACAACGAATTGAATAAATATTGCTACTTACCTCATGTATTTTCTAAGATCATATATAACTTGCTTGACATTGTTGTTGAAGTTGTCTGGGAGAGATAAAGGTAGAATGTACTACAACAATTATAAAATGATCTTTTCATTATTTTTCCAAAACTAGTAAACATAATACACTGAAAAGTACATGCAATATACAAATATACCAGAATAATTACCTTAATGAAGGTATGCCAATCATGCATTTTCATCCCTGAACCAAATTCACCTTTCTTTGTTATGATATTGTTTATGTTCGCAACAAATCCTGTGGGAAATCAATTTTTTTGTATGACTTATTTTATAGCATTGCTTTGCTGCTCCGTTAATAACCAAGGAAGGGCACTTATATTAATTTTGTCTCCATCGCTATTTAATTGAATGACATTTTTCATTGCATGATTGGCTTCCTAAATGTCACTACAAATTTTGACAATTTTTCTTTGTCATGCCCTCCATCCAATATTTTCCATAATGTTTATGTTATATTCTTTCTGATATGCATTGTATCAAAAAAATGCATAATTTGTAGCTTCTCATAGTAGGGCAACCTACTAAATTGTCTGGGATAAATTTTTAGTCCTTGTGCAAGCTGACCATTAATGCCTTGACGACCTTCATGAAGCATATAAGTTAAACAAATTAACAATGACAATCATTGTCAATTACAACATGAGTAAACAAAACACAATATAAAAATATAAATTCCAAACATATCATATATGAGAGATAAACAATTTGATCCGATGTATAGCCTTGATGATTAATTCTATTATATTCCAACTTCCATAGGTGAGGTGTCATTCTTCGTGGTTTTGATGTAGTTTCTTTTTTCCCATTGAAAAGATGTTTTTCAGTAGTTCAATACTTATGATTTATGTGGAGGAAGTGCCTATACTCATCAAACACCTACTTTCCTAAACTTGTTGAATGATGATATTTCATCTTTGACCACAAACTGGACATGCAAATTTTCCCTTTGTTTGAAGACCTGCAAGATCATATATAATTGGATTAAATATGTCAATTTTTATAATTATATATAATGAATAGATTATTTAAAAAACATGCATGATATCTACTTCATAAAATTAAATATCGTTAAAGTGTAGTCGAATGTTATAACATACCACAAAAATGTGTTAGCCTTGGGGCATCATGAATTGTCCATACACACATTACATGGAATTGAAATTGTCTTTGTCCTATTGGTCTAGAGACGTAATACATAGTGACACCATTCCATAACTTTAGTAACTCATCGATAAGAGGCTCAATATATACACCCATATCTTTAACTTGGTACTTACCTAGTTGAATGAACATAAACATTAGATAATTATTATAACCATTTTACTGCAATATATATAAATTAATGTACATGACTATTAAATGAAAAAAATATGTCATTATGCAACAAATAAGACAAATGAGATGCTACTTCGTTAAAGAAAATTGATGTAAAAAAATACCTGGAACAATCATTGCCAACATTATGTGCTCCCTCTTTATTGACATCCATGGAGGAATGTTATTGTTGATAACAAAAACAGGTCACACCGAGTAAATAGATCTCAACTCTCCAAATGGATTAACACAATCCGCTACCAATGAAAGCCTGAGATAACGAGGTTCTTCTTTAAAGTGTAGCCATTTTTCCTCCATGTCCCTAAATGCAGAACCATCTGCAAGCATTCGAAGAATGTCATCTCCACTTCTATTTCATGCATGGTAATCCATAAATTGCGCTAAGCTTTCACACCTAAATAATTGTTGCATACGTGGAATATCTTGTTGAGCTACTGCTCATTTGGATAAGCTAGGACTCGAACCTAGGACCTTCCATTTGCTGCTAGAGTGCTCTACCAACTGAGCTACTGGCCCCTTTTAGCCAGCCCATCATCGGTCTGGGTGTGGCTTACTTCCAACACCCCCCTCAAGCCACACTGTGGGTGCTTGGGGATCCTAGCTTGGCTCTGATACCACTTGTTGAGTTGCTGCTCATTTGGATAGGCTAGGACTCGAACCTAGGACCTTCCATTTGCTGCTGGAGTGCTCTACCAACTGAGCTACTGGCCCCTTTTGGCCAGCCCATCGTCGGTCTGGGTGTGGCTTATTTCCAACACTGAAAAGTCAGAACGCTCCTAGGCCTTCACTGCTCGCTTAGAATCAGAGCAAGAACGTCCATCGGGAAATGAGTTACAAGCAACATCCTCAATATTCGCGCTTTGGCCTAAGAGTGTTATTTCTTCCTCCAGATTTGTGTGCTTGTTTGAGTTTGATATGCAAATCAAGTAGTACAACCTTCAGAATAGATCCTGTTCAAGTAAGGTCGTACTACTTGATCTGCATATCAAACTCAGACAAGCACACAAATCTGGAGGAAGAAATAAGGCTCTCAGGCTAGAGTGCGAATACTGAGGCTATTGCTTGCAACTCATTTCCTGATGGACGTTCCTCTCCAAAATGAGATGCAAAAAAGAAAGTACAAATGGAATGTCTCAAGAGACTCTCTCAAGAACATATGCAGATATACAATCAGATACCCCCCATGAGAGAGAGTGGAGACTCCAAAGCCCCCCAGAATGAAAGAACACCTGTGCCAATGATCAAACCAATGTGTCTCCTTGAAGGAAGAAACAAATCCAATGGTTGAGGAAGAGGAAATACCTGGATGATGCTCACTGAAGAACTGAACTGCAACACGAGTGTCTGAATAACAAAACGATGAATCAAACAACTCAAGATGATCTTGAAATAGAATCTCCAGTGAAGAAGGGATAACCAGTGTGCTAAATCTGTCATCTATGAGGAAAGGAATATCCTCTGATATGGCCTCAACAACTACACTTGATGGCTTGATGAGTGGAGCAACAATGTCAGTCACAACTAAAGAGGTATCCTGCTAAACAGATGTGATCTCAACAGGAGGAAGAGGTGTAGAAGTCTCAACACTAGTCTCATGAACAAATGGAAGAACACATAAGTTCAAGTGACCAAACTTCTCCTCAGATACTGCATGCTCTCTTTTAGAAAGAGAGGGAGATGGTGGACCAAAGTGTGTAAATGCATACAATCAGGAAGAAGGATCAACTGTCCTATTGCAACAATGTTGCCAGTTTGAATGTCTCTGATGTGCACTAAATCAGGTGTGAACTCAATTGTCTTCCCTATCCCATTGTGAGCAACCTAATAGATGGAGAGAAGGTTAGTGGACAAAGATGGAACACATAGTACATCATTGAATGTACCATCATCAATATCGAACCTTTCCCACATACACTCATATAAGTGTTATTACCCATCAATATGTGTGGTGAGGATGCAGCCTTGAAAGATGAGAACATGTCCTAAGAAGATGCCATATGGTGTGAAGCACATGAATCCAGTAGCCATCTAGATGAATGTGGATTGGTGGTTGCACATAATGCATGACCCTTATGTGGGGCCTATCCATCTATCTGGAATGATGATGATGAAGAAGAAGACTCGCCTGAAGTAGATGAAGAAGAGTGATGAATATGGTTCCTCTCAAGGAGAGCTGTCAAATCTGAAACCTGTTTTGCATATCCATCTATCTTCTTCTCATAACACTTGGACTCATCATGTCCTGGCTTAGTACAATAAGCACACTTAGGTCTGTCTTTCTTTGATATTATTTCCCCCTTAAGAGAAGGTGAATCAAAAGTCTTTTGTGAACTAGAATCCTTCCAATGCTCTGTGGTCTGTGGTTTTGGTTTATGCTTCTACTTCTGCTTCCCCTGATATGACTATGCTACCAATGCTTGGTGTGGTGATCCTGAGAGCATATCCATCTAAGAAAGGTGTGACTGCTCATGAGAAAAACGCTCACAAAACACATCAAAGATAGGCATGGTAAAATGAGTACCCAAGCCATCCATGGTGGAATAGAAGGAAGAAGCAAATATCTAAAATGGACCACAAAGCTTCGAAAGGATCAAGCAAATGCACTTTGTGTCTGACTTATTCTTGCCACAACCCTGTAAAATAGTGCGGATAGTTTTGAACTTGTTCAAAAAATCCTCAATAGTGGGAAATGATTCAAGTAACAGTGAAGTTAGCTCTACCTCAATCTGTAATGCTCAAAACTCATTAATGGCCCCAAAAAGTGTCTCAAAATTCAACCACATGGCTCAAGGAGTGAGCAAAGAATCAAGGTGAAACAAAAGACTGTCAGAAATGTGCATGGATAGCAAAACCATAGCTTCATCCATCTTGTTCCTATGCTGCATAATCTCAAAAGGACACTGCAATTGAGGCTGAACCGCATCTAAACAAGACCACAACCCTTGTGACCTGAGTAGCCTCATCATGCGATACTTCTAGGTGTGATAGTTGTGTGATGTGAGTAACTCAACTGAGGAGTCTGCTATGAAATCCTACACCTGTACCTACTTGTGTTTTTTATTATTATGTGATCTTTCTAAATAGACAGAAGATGCAGAAGGGTTTGATTTTTTGAGAATTTTGGTGTTCTGGTTTCGTGATATAAATGACAGAAAGTGAGAAAAAAAACACCCCCCACAAGAGATAAACCCAAACCCTAGTACAAACTGAGAAAGAGGAAGCAATGCATAAGCAAAAAATACTTCAAAACAAATTCTCATGTACTTGGTGAAAATTATGATAAAAAATATCACATATTTAAATAGAGCATGCTGAGATCTTTCCAACGCCTATTCGTGTTTGAAAAACGGAGTCCATTTGCACCTTCTATGGCCTCGAAAGTGCAAAAAAAGGACCCCACTTTGACTGGAAAAATAATAACTATACTGGTAAATTTTTGAAAACAATCCTACACCATCAGATTGGTGCCAAAATCAGCTTTCCAACGCCTATTTTCATTCGAAAAACCGAGCTAAAACGCCCGAGTTATGCCCGTTTGAATGAGAGGTCCAAAAGAGAAAAAAAGGGAGGGCCTGGTGGCTCTCTAGTGGCGCTCCAGAGGCTAGCGGCGAACGGGCGGTGCGCGGGTGGCGCACAGGCGGTGCATGAGTGGCGCATGGGCCGGCGGCGCAGCGATGGCTGCTTGGCTGCGACCGGCTGTTGCCGCCGGTGGCGGTGGTTGTCGAGCAACAGACTGGTGGCGCTACGAAATTGAATTGGCTGTGCTGACAAAAATAAAAAAACTTCATTTAAAAAAAAAAAATTGATTTTTTTTCTTCATTTTGACCTCGAAAAATGTGCCTTGGGGTCGTACGGCTTATGGGTAATTTTTTTTTGCCTCCCCAGTCGACAGTGGCCAAATCTGACAAACTTTATATGAAAATAGGGGTTTTTGGGCCTTTTGGATTCAATCGTGATGTCGGGTTTTTCCCAAAGTGCACCAAAAATAAACTCCCCCCCCAAATCCACAAAAGAAAATGTCTGAAACCTTTGATCTGCTTCCAATGCAAAAATATCAAAACAAGAACAGGTAGCTGTAGATCTGATGCTCTGATACCATGTAGAAGTTGAGCAAATACAACTTCATAGGAGCCCAATGATCTCTACAAGCTAAGAAAACCTGTTATAGGGAGAAGCAAAGAGAAGCAACATAGAAAAATGCTCAAAGATATGGAGCTCTGTATTATCCAAGAATGTGTAACAACATAATGATACAAAAGAAAAGCAGGTACAGGTGTAGGATTGCATGGAAGACTCCTTAGTTGAGTTACTCAAATCACACAACTATCACACCTGGAAGTCTCACATGATGAGGCTACTCAAGTCACGAGGGTCATGGTCTTGTTTAGATGAGGTTCAGCCTCAGTTGTAGCATCCTTTTGAGATTATGCAGCACAGGAACAAGATGGATGAAGCTATGGGTTTGCTATCCATGCACGTTTCCGACAGTCTTTTATTTCACCTTGATGCTTTGCTCACTCCTCGAGCAATGTGGTTGAAGTTTGAGACACTTTTTGGGACCATTAATGAGTTTTGAGCATTACAGATTGAGGCAGAGCTGACTTCACTGTTACTTGAATCATTTCCCACTATTGAGGATTTTTTGAACAAGTTCAAAACTATCCACACTATTTTACAGGGTTGTGGCAAGAATAAGTCAGACATAGAGTGCATTTACTTGATCCTTTCGAAGCTTCGTGGTCCATTTTAGATATTTGCTTCTTCCTTCTATTCCACCATGGATGGCCTGGGTACTCGTTTTACCATGCCTACCTTTGATGTGTTTTGTGAGCGTTTGTCTCGTGAGAAGTCACACCTTTCTCAGATGGATATGCTCTCAGGATCACCACACCAAGCATTGGTAGCACAGTCATATCAGGGGAAGCAGAAGCATAAACCAAAACCACAAACCACAAAGCATTGGAAGGATTCTAGTTCACAAAAGAATTTTGATTCACCTTCTCCTAAGGGGGAAACATCGAAGAAAGACAGACCTAAGTGTGCTTATTGTACTAAGCCAGGACATGATGAGTCCAAGTGTTATGAGAAGAAGATAGATGGATATGCAAAACAGGTTTCAGATTTGTCAGCTCTCCTTGAGAGGAACCATATTCATCACTCTTCTTCATCTACTTCAGGTGGGTCTTCTTCTTCATCATCATCATTCCAGGTAGATGGACATGCCCCACATAAGGGTCATGCATTATGTGAAACCACCAATCCACATTCATCTAGATGGCTACTGGATTTAGGTGCTTCACACCATATGGCATCTTCTCAGGACATGTTCTCATCTTTCGAGGCTGCGTCCTCACCACACATATTGATGGGTAATAACACTTATATGAGTGTATGTGGGAAAGGTTCTATCAATATTGATGACGGTACATTCAATGATGTAATATAAGTTCCATCTTTGTCCACTAACCTTCTCTCCATCTATCAAATTGCTCACAATGGGACAATGAAGATAGTTGAGTTCACACCTGATTCAGTGCACATCAAAGACATTCAGACTAGCAATATTGTTGCAACAGGGATAGTTGATCATTCTTCCCGATTGTATGCATTTGCACACTTTGGTCCACCATCTCCCTCTCTTTCTAAAAGAGAGCATGCAGTATCTGAGGAGAAGTTTGGTCACTTGAACTTATGTGTTCTTCCATTTGTTCATGAGACTAGTGTTGAGACTTCTACACCTCTTCCTCCTGTTGAGATCACATTTGTTCAGCAGGATACCTCTTTAGTTGTGACTGACATTGTTGCTCCACTCATCAAGCCATCAAGTGCAGTTGTTGAGGCCATATCAGAGGATATTCCTTTCCTCACAGATGACAAATTTAGCACACTGATTATCCCTTCTCCACTGGAGATTCTATTTTAGGATCATCTTGAGTTGTTTGATTCATCATTTTGTTATTCAGACACTCGTGCTACAGTTCAGTTCTTCAGTGAGCATCATCTAGGACTTCCATTTTCACCTCACATCTAGGGATTTCCTCTTCCTTGACCATTGGATCTATTTCTTCCTTCGAGGAGACACATTGGTTTGATCATTGGCACAGGGGTTCTTTCATTCTGGGGGGGCTTTGGAGTCTCCACTCTCTCTCATGGGGGGGTATCTGATTGTATATCTGCATATGTTCTTGAGAGAGTCCCTTGAGACATTCCATTTGTACTTTCTTTTTTTCATCTCTTTTTGGAGAGGAGTTTTTTGCAAAATAATGGGAATATAACGAAGAACCTTGCGAGGCACCTTTTTTGTGAGTTGATCTGTTTGATATCTACTGATATGACATTCTAGGCATTCTTTTGCAAATTCATGTTGTTTATGATATATAATATAATCATTGGGACATGCATCTATTGCTTGATACTCCATTCCAATATCTTTCATAATGGCAGATAAATCTCGACATGAGCAAGGTAAAATATTTGATGGTGGTAACAAAAAATCACCTATCAATCTACAACAAAAAAATAATTTGTTAATATAAATAATATTAATGGTACATATTTCATCCTTTATTTACTAGTGATGAACTAACAACAAAAATAGATGAAAAAAGATGACATATATGACATACCTTAAAATTTGTGAGATTGCTATGTTGGATAAACCATTCATAACCTTCAAGTTCACCAACAAAAATACATCAAAGAGAAGAGTTGTTTGGGAGCCTTCATAAAGGGGCTCATATGCCTTCTCAAGTATAGGTAAATCATGAACATCATCAAAGTCATCTCGATCATCATGATCAGCTGTACCACTAAATGTGTTATGGATCAATGTA
Organism: Sequoiadendron giganteum; assembly: GCA_007115665.2. Lineage (NCBI taxonomy): Eukaryota > Viridiplantae > Streptophyta > Pinopsida > Cupressales > Cupressaceae > Sequoiadendron > Sequoiadendron giganteum. The sequence goes on from CM021110.1 coordinate 4,022,473, forward strand.
CTTGTACCATCATCTTCAACTATTTTCTGACGCATGATCATCTTCTTCGATAGGATCATTAACTTCATCTTCGATATTCATAGCTCCATGTTACTACGCTTGCAAAACCACATTCTCCCGACCATGATAATCCATATCATGTGCCCTAGGGTGCCCCACCTTTATAATAATGATCGACACAAATAAACCATGATCATGATCAAGTGATTTTTTTTATATATAAAAAAAGTTAAAATGATATAAAAATTTACAAATTCAATCAATATAAAGACATATAATGAACAACTTACCAATGGACAATAATCATGCCCCCCTTCAATGTGACCATGCTGCCTACAATGTTACTCAGCTGTTGTGATGAAAATTCTTGTCGTCTTTAAGCCCTTGCAATTATTGCAAGGACAATAACATTTCCCATCACCCTTTCTTTTTGATCTAGCCCACAATATAGCAAGTGTCTCTTCGTTTTGTTCTGCACTAATATTATCTGACATGATTTTTCTTTACCAAGCTTGAATATTTAGATCTTCAAAAAATATCAAACTCACACTCCAATAATTTTTAATCATAGACAGGTAACAAAATCTAATAATTCTGATATTTTCAACCAAAAAAATTTGGCCTATAATCTCCACAAACTGTCACAAGTATAGAAAATTCACAAGTATAGCAAAACACTGTCGCAAGTATAGATAAATTGTTGAACCCACTTTTATTTATTAAAAAATATTTGTTGAAACCCCGACGAACTATAACCATATACCCGTCAGCTCACAAATTAAGGAGGCTAACCATATGTCAGCCCACAAATTGATGGAAGGGGATGGTTGACTTTAAGTGTATATCGAAATAGCGACGAAAATCATGGAGCATCGCAATTTCGATGAACGTCGGGCATAAATTTAATTTTTTTGTTAAAAATTTCACATTAAATACACAAGTACCCGATGATACATCTAATTATACATCTTTCATCGGAAAGTTTCGTTGTATTTTACAGTCAAATGATTTAGTGGTCCAATGAAGCTAAAGCTCGAACTTGCAAAACCTTATACGCCAGTAAGTTTGAGACATTTTTCTCAACATTCTCCCACTTGATAAAGAGCTTACTAGCTTCTTCCAATGCTTGAAGACACTAAATATTCTAGGCCCCAAGGCCCATCGAACTAGTGAACCATTTGAAATTATCCGTGCTCATAGGCTTTGCCAATGCATCAAAAACATTCGCCAGAGTATCAAATTTTTCCAGACTAACTTTTCCATCCTCCACCATATCACAAACAAAGTGGTACTACACATTAATATATGTTTCATCCTGGCATGAAAGGTTGGACTTTTCACCAACAAATGGCACTCTGATTGTCACAACAAATAAACGTCTGCCCTACATCAAAACACAATGTTCTAATCCAAATGGCTTCCTTGCAGGTGTGAGTTGTTGCCATGTACTCAACCTCAGTAGTGGATAAAGTGACTACAACCTTTCACTTGCTCATCCAGCTAATGACACCACCAAATAACATGAATACATATCCACTGGTGGATCTTCTGTTGTCAATGTCCCCTGCCCAATCATAATCCACATATCCACAAATGCTAACTGAACTCTGAGATCCAGTAGAATAACTATGATAACAAAAGGTGTACTCAGAAGTACCCTTCAAATACTTGAAAACTCTCTTCACAACATCCCAATGCGGCCTTCCTGGATTAGCCATAAACTAACTAAGCACTCCCATTACTTGGGAAATGTCTAGCCTGGTACAGACCATTGCATACATTAAACTACCAACTACACTTGCATAAGGCACCCTAGTCATTTCCTCCATCTCAGTAGGAGATTTTGGACAATCTTCAACATAAATTTTCATTCCCTACAACACTAGAACAACTAACTGCTTGCAATCCACCATATTAAACCTCTCTAGGACATAATTTATATACTTGCTTTGGCTGAGCCAAATTTTTATATTTGCCCCATCCCTTCTGATTTCCATCCCCAAAATATACCTAGCTGAACCTAGATCTTTCATCTCAAACTGTGTTGACAATTGAGATTTTAATTCAAAAATCATACCCTTACTATTCCCAATGAACAACATATCATCCACATACAAGGCAATAATAAGATGACCATTTTTGGTCTTAAAGTAAACACAATGATCAAAATTTGATCTCACAAAACCCAAATACAACACATAGGTATCAAACTTCTGGTACCACATTCTAGGAGACTACTTCAAACCATCCAAATATTTCTTTAATTTGTAAACTAAATTTTCCTTACCCTTTTCAATGAAGTGCTCTAGCCGGGGCATGCAAATCTCTTCCTTCAAATCACTATGAAGAAACACTATCTTCACATCCATCTGCTCGATTTCTAAGTCATATGTAGTTGCAAGTGACAACAAAAATCTGATAGACATAAACTTAGCTACCAAAGAAAATATTTCTCCATAATCAATCCCCTCCACCTAGGAATAACCTTTTGCGACCAACCTTGCTTTATATTTCTCAACACTTCCATCAAGACCTATCTTTTTCTTGGACACCCATTTACATCCAACAAGATTTTGTCCTTTAGGAAAAGGTACCAAATCCCACGTTTCATTGTTCTTCAAAGATGCCATTTCCTCATTCATGGCTTCCAACCAAGAATTTTAATCAGCATACTCATAGCCTCTCTAACAGTCCTAGGCTCAACAGTCTTAGCAATCAAATCATAGGCACAACTAGAATCTAACATAGAATATCCAAACCTTTTAGGTTATCGCTTAGCACACGTAGACCTCCTCACAAGCTGAGGTTGAGGTTCTTCTTCTTGATCAGAATTTTCAAAGCTGCTTGAGCTCTCCTCACTAATAGGTCGACCAAGAGTACATAGTTCATCCTTATCTAGAGTAAGAGGAAATTCAACTACCTCCTTTTCTTCTTTCATCTTTGGTTGTAGATCAACCGTGGAAGGTTTTCACTCACGAAAGATCACACTTCTACTATAGAGCACCTTCTCTGTAACTAGATTCCCAATCTTTTACCTTTTCAAACCAATTCCATAACCGATGAAGATACACTTTATATCCTTGTTCTCCAATTTAGATCTTTTTTCTCCGGGCACATATGCATACACCTCACAACCAAAGACTCTAATGTGTCTCAACGAGGGATTCTTACCAGACCATGCTTCCATAGGTATCTTGTCCATGAGCATCGAAGTGGGAGATTTGTTAATCAAATAACATGTAGCTATAGCCTCAGCCCAGAACTTCTATTCCAGACCAACACTACTTATCATACTTCTTGCCCTTTCCATCAACGTTCTATTCATCCTTTCTACAAATCCATTTGTTGTGGAGTGTAAGGATTTGTTTTATGCCTTTTAATTTCATCATCCTTGCAAAACTTATCAAAATATGTTGAACAAAACTCACCACCATTTTCCATCCTCAAACACTTAAGTATTTCTACCAGTATAATTTTCAACCAAGGTTTTAAATTCCTTAAACTGACCGAAGACTTCAATTTTACTTTTGAGAAAATAAAAAAAATGTCCTTGAATAATCATCTATGAGTGAAACAAAATACACAGATTCAATAATGAAGGAACATTAATTGGACCAAACACACTAGCATGAATATAATCTAGAATTCCAAAAGATTTATGAGGACTAGAATAAAATGAAACACTGTGTTGCTTTCCATACATGCAATGTTCAAAAAAATCAAACTCAAGATTACAATCATCAAGCCCTTCAGCCAGGCTTTTATTTTTCAAGGCTTTTAAGCCTTTTTCACCAATGTGGCTGAGCCTTTGATGCCACAACATTGTTTTCTCTACTGAGAGCTTCATCTCTAAAGAGTTTGCGCCCTCAAGAAAATCACCTCCTTTCTCTACATGATTAGATTTAATTGACTTTACAAAAGCACTATTACACTGTACTGCACATGCATCCAGCTTATATAGAGTGTCAATTTGTGAACCCTTAGCCAGCACCATAAAGCCTCTAGTCATTCTACAAATGCCATTCGAGAAAGAGACTTGCAAACTAGCATCATTAAGCTTAAAAAAATTAAATTTCGATCCAGACCTAGTACTGTAGACACATAAAAATGACCTAGGCTTGCAAGCTCTATTTTTAATCTCTTTCTTCCTAGCATAATTAAGACATTTTAATTATGTCCTTGGTTCACATTCAACTATTAATTAAATAATTCATATTTATTTATTCTTCATGATTATTAAATAAATAAATTATAAATACTTATTTAATTACGTCACTAATTATCTAAAGTCTTCCTATAATTAAATAAATTTCTTAATTTATTTAATTATCTTTTTCCACTATGTCTTCTTGATTATTAAATAAATAACTTTATTTATTTAATATGTCTCTAATTAAAATCCTCTTATAATTAAATAAATTGTATTTATTTAATTATGGCCATCTTCACACTCCCCTCATTTTAAATAAAATCATTTATTTAAAATAGTCCCAGCACATGAATTAAATAATTTTATTATTTAATTCCCCCTCTTTTATTATGCTCATTTTAAATAAATTTATTTATTTAAAATAAGTCTTATTTAAAATTCCCTTCTTTTGTAAATAATTTAATTTAAATTATTTACTGTCACATGACCCCACCCCTTTTGAATTAAAATAGTTTTTAATTTAAAAATTCAGCATTCCCTCTTGATTTAAATAATTTTAAATAAATTATTTAATTCCCCAATGACTCTGTTTTCCGTGCATGGAATCTTTTGTCACATGCATTGTCAGCCATTGATTTGATTATCTAAAGAATCAATCTTGACCCTTCATTTCGAATTTGACCTAATGTTGCCCTAACCCTAATTGTGGGTTGTCATATTGAATCTTGTCCACAGAGTCTAGGTCATTTGTCAATCTTTAATCTCATCCGTCCATATAAAATTGCATTTTCTATAAAATGTCAATTTTGTCTTCATTTTGGGATCCTCTTCTTATTATTTATCCTATCCTCTTCTTATTATTTATCCTATCCTCTTATCATTATTTTTCCTATCTTAGAGTTTCATTTTTATCATCTTGCATTTCTATATTTTGGCATCTCACATCTTGCACTTTCATGTTTTTATCTTGCATTGTCATATTTTAGAGATTTTAGCATGTTTATCATAGCATATCTAGGTTTTCATTTGATATTAGCTTAGAAATTGTAGATGTTTACTATTTGCAGTAGGGCATAGTTTGCATCTAGGTCATTTCAAATCCTTCAATGTTTGCTTAGGGCTTGTCATTTCTATTGGCTTGCTCTTCACAAATCTGAGGGCAAACAAATCATATTCAGCAATACAATTAAAATGGCTAGCTATTTTGTCTTATCTTATTTTTGACTTGTCTTTTGGTCATGTTACTAGCTACCTCAAGGATGTCCCCTAAAGGATTTAGAGGTGTGACGATGTCTCATTGACCTATTATGTTTTTCTTTGACTGCTGTCTGTGGATTGTCTTGACAAAAAAACTGGGGCAAATGGGCCTCTAGTACGAGTTAGGACATTCTTTGTCTGTGACTGTCTATTTTGCAAGTGGATGACCTTGCACACCTTGGTCTATGTCATACCATGGTGTTGGTTGTCCATTTGTGTCATTTTTTTACCACCCAATGATGATTAAAGAGCAATAAATATTAAAGTACTCTAGCAAACGTTGAAGGATTCTAACATGCATTTCATTTTCCGCACTAACTTGCATTTCCTTCTATCCTAACATTCCTCCATATCTATCTTTCTTATACATTTCTAGTCTTCTCATCAATATTCTCGTCTTCTCATCCATTTCGAGAGCACACTTGCGTTCTTGAAACCCAACTATCCTCTCGAGGGGGCATACCGCTACCCTCCTCGTCATTCTTCCTCATCCTATTTTGCACTGGGGCATATGTTTGACTTATTTTCTTTGCCACAATGCGGCAAACTGCATTATGACAAAGAGGGGCAAATGTAGACACATAAAAATGACCTAGGCTTGCAAGCTCTATTTTTAATCTCTTTCTTCCTAGCATAATTAAGACATTTTAATTATGTCCTTGGTTCACATTCGACTATTAATTAAATAATTCATGATTATTTAATTAATTCATATTTATTTATTCTTCATGATTATTAAATAAATAAATTATAAATACTTATTTAATTACGTCACTAATTATCTAAAGTCTTCCTATAATTAAATAAATTTCTTAATTTATTTAATTATCTTTGTCCACTATGTCTTCTTGATTATTAAATAAATAACTTTATTTATTTAATATGTCTCTAATTAAAATCCTCTTATAATTAAATAAATTGTATTTATTTAATTATGACCATCTTCACACTCCCCTCATTTTAAATAAAATCATTTATTTAAAATAGTCCCAGCACATGAATTAAATAATTTTATTATTTAATTCCCCCTCTTTTATTATGCTCATTTTAAATAAATTTATTTATTTAAAATAAGTCTTATTTAAAATTCTCTTCTTTTGTAAATAAGTTAATTTAAATTATTTACTATCACATGACCCCACTCCTTTTGAATTAAAATAGTTTTTAATTTAAAAAGTCAGCATTCCCTCTTGATTTAAATAATTTTAAATAAATTATTTAATTCCCCAACGACTCCGTTTTCCGTGCATGGAATCTTTTGTCACATGCATTGTCAGCCATTGATTTGATTCTCTAAAGAATCAATCTTGACCCTTCATTTCGAATTTGACCTTTCATTTCGAATTTGACCTAATGTTGCCCTAACCCTAATTGTGGGTTGTCATATTGAATCTTGTCCATAGATTCTAGGTCATTTGTCAATCTTTAATCTCATCCGTCCATACAAAATTGCATTTTCTATAAAATGTCAATTTTGTCTTCATTTTGGGATCCTCTTCTTATTATTTATCCTATCCTCTTCTTATTATTTATCCTATCCTCTTATCATTATTTTTCCTATCTTAGAGTTTCATTTTTATCATCTTGCATTTCTATATTTTGGCATCTCACATCTTGCACTTTCATGTTTTTATCTTGCATTGTCATATTTTAGAGATTTTAGCATGTTTATCATAGCATATCTAGGTTTTCATTTGATATTAGCTTAGAAATTGTAGATGTTTACTATTTGCAGTAGGGCATAGTTTGCATCTAGGTCATTTCAAATCCTTCAATGTTTGCTTAGGGCTTGTCATTTCTATTGGCTTGCTCTTCACAAATATGAGGGCAAACAAATCATATTCAACAAATTAAGAAGGTGTAATGGAGGTTAGTCATGGAGGATGAAGACAATCTATAAGATTGTTCATCTATTCCTTTGCACTCCATTACCAACTATGGGTTTTATGTTTCTGCATAGTATATTTGCTAAACCTAGAAATTTCTCATTGTTACAAGTACATGCATCATCAATTCCCTTCAATCTTCCATCAGGAAAATGAATTTTGACTCTTCCACAACCAACAATCTCTAGGTGAGAATCATCACCCAGATACACCCTTCCACCAACATACTTCTCGTTCTTTGAGAACCAACCTCTATGAGAGGTCATGTGAAAGGATGCACCTGAGTCAATAAACCAAACATCATCTGATTCCTAAGTTTCCAAGGCTGCTATGAAGGCATCTGCATCACTTTAAGAAGATTCATTATTTTTTTTCTTCTTCTTCTTCTTCTTCTTCTTCTCTTCTTTACAATATTTCTGGATATGTCTGGATTGCCCATAATTCCAACATTTCACCTTGGAATTCTTCCTAGGAGACTTTGATCTCCCCCTGACTGGGATTTAGAATTCTTGTATTTCTTCTTGCTTTTCTCCTTTGATCTACCTCAAACAATTAGGGCCCCATTGGCCATCTCAGAAGACTTCCTTCGCATTTTTTCTGACAACAGCGAAGCAACCACATCTTCCATCTTGAAAGTGGTTGTTGCACTCCCAATAGCCATTACCAGGTGATCCCATGTGTCAGGAAACAAATACAGCAAGATCATGCAATGATCCTCGTCATCTATCTTCACACCAATAGACCCCAACTAAGTAATGATCATGTTAAACACATTCAAATGATCTTCAACAAACGCTCCTTCCTCTATCTTCAAAGAGTATAAATTCTTTCTCAAGAATAACTTATTTACCAAGGATTTCCCCTGATAAATGTCACCAAGCTTCTTCCATAAAATTTTTGTTGTCTTCTCTTCATGGGCATTCAAGAGAACTGAATCAACCAAGAATAGTCTGATCAGACCCTTGGCTTTCGAATCCATTGCATCCCAGTAATCTTGCGAGGTTGCTGATGGTTTATTAGAGGACACTACAACCCATAATTCTCGATCCATGAGTAAATCTTCCATTTTGAGTTTCCACAACTCAAATTTTCCACCATTGAACTTTTCAATCTCTATTCTTCCAAATGTGCTCTCCATCTCAAATTTGCAATAACTTTACAACCAGATTTCACTACAAAACTCCCACTGAAAAAGATCAACACAAAAAACCTATCTTACCCACAAGGACTGTTGGAAAAACAAGGTAGACAACTGAGAGGGGGGTGAATCAATTGTCACAAAATTTCAAACATATTAAATTTATTAACCCCTATTCTCAGATCTAATTAATAACCATGAAAGTACAAATCAACAACACATCAGAAACACACATAACACCAAGATTTTTTACGTGGAAACCCTGTTAGGGGAAAAACCACGGTGGAGGTCAATCCACAAGTTTATACCCTGTTAAATGTATAAAAAGAATAAATGGGGAATGCACATGCATTCAAGCACAATGCCTAGAGCTCACTGCTCAAATACAAAGGAAGACTCATTGTCTTACAAAAACATTCAAATTAAGTCCATCTGAAGATTTTGAACTGAGAAAGTAGCATCTGGTAATGCTTGATTATAGTTCTGATTAAGCACATGAACACTTCTTCACTCTTCTTCAAACTTAACTTCTGCCTTCAAATGATCTCAACTTTATTCGCACATAGGACTCACACACTTCAACTCATACATGTCTCAAATGAGATAAACAATCGCTCATATATATCCGCAACAAGGAATTATATCACTTCATGTTGGCTTCAACAAAATAATAAAATAATTACAAACTGTCGGCCCAAAACAATAAATATTATTAATGCAAATCTACCAAGGTCGGCCACAACATAGTGGAGACCCAAAAAAATGTCCTCGAACACAAAACACCTTAAAAAATTATTCCTCAAAGATCCACAACACACTACAATCACCCTGTCGGCCATGAACATGAAAAACATGAACACGCAAGAGAAAATCATCGATCACGAGCACAATGATCAATGCGGATGTGCAACATAGATATAGCATGATCTAGAAACATCCACAAACATCTCAGGAGCATACACAACAACTTAGATTACTAGAATCACATTATCTTCTTCTAGGAACACCAACTACAGTAATAAAATAACTGTCGGAACACAAAAACTAATAACTTGCTCAAATATTCATGCGCACCTCTGAAAATTTTGGTGGATAAACTAGATACACATGAAAACAAACCCCTTAATTTGCATCTTCTCACCATCAACAAACTGATCTTCACTGCTTCACATAAAACCACAACATATTTTATTACAATTTTCTCAATATCCTCGACATATACAGTCTTAAAGACATTAATGCTAATAGTGTTGACATCAATGACAACCACATATCAAAAACACAACCACAATATCCAAAAATCTCCACCTTTGGCATTGATGGAAACACATGATGTGAAAAACACCATCAACACAGCTAACTTCAACACTTACTCCCCCTTAGGTTCTAACTCTTTTCTCATGACTTCTTCTCCTCAAATAATTCCCAATTTTCACATTGCTCTTCTCCCCCTTTGACATCAATGACAAAGATACACACAAGCTTTGAACCACATATCCGAATCATTTGACTACTCCCCTGAGTAGCAACCACCACAACATCAATTTCAAATAGGATATAACTGTAAATGCACAGACTGATGCAAGACAATGCATCTTAGTTCTGATTAGGAGGGGTAATCACCCCTTAATTCCCTCTGAGATACTCAAAAGTATCCTTAGGCAATGGCTTGGTAAATATGTTTGCAATCTATTCCTTAGTAGGCACATACTCCAATCTGACTTCCTTTTCACTCACCTTCTCTCTCAAAAAGTGAAACTTGATAGATATATGCTTGGCCTTTGAATGCAACACCAGATTCTTAGAAATGTTAATTGCACTTGAATTATCACAAAATATAGCAATAGGCTCATTATACATAATTATGATATCTTTCAACATCTACTTCATCCACATTACTTGAGTACAATTGTTAGAAACAACAATGTATTCTGCCTGTACAATAGACAAAGAAATGACATTCTTCTCTTTACTTAACCAGTAAATCAACTTCTTTCCCAAGAAAAATGCAAAACCACTAGTAATTTTCTTGTCATTCACATCTCCTACCCAATCAACATTAGTAAAGGCACTCAAAGTAAGATCATCATCTTTAGGATACCACAAGCCAAAATCAACTGTTCCCTTCAAGTATCTGAAAATTCTCTTCACAACAGTCACATGAGATTCCTTAGGATTGGCTTGAAATCTTGCAACAATACATACTAAATTCATGATGTTAGGTCTAGTTTGATTCAAATAAAGCATTCCACCAATCATTGATTTGTATCTAGTCTAATTTTCCTTCGGAGAATCATCATCTGTTGTCAACTTACATCCAGTCACCATGGGTGTACTGACTGGCTTTGAATCTTCCATACCAAACTTCTTTAGCAATTCTTTCACATACTTGGATTGAGATATAAAGATCCCTTTATCTAACTGAGTAATTTGCAATCCCAAAAATAATTTCATCTCTCCTATCATTGGCATCTCATCAACAAACTTCACGCACAAACCATCATCTCCTCCAAAAATGATATCATCAACAAAGACTTCCATAATCAAATCTTTATCATCATTAATCTTGAAATACAAATTACTATCACTAGTACCTTTGTTAAATCCAAGCTTCAACAAATACTTGTCCAATCTGGCATACCAAGCTCTAGGGGCTTGCTTGAGTCCATACAATTATTTCTTCAACCAACAAACCATATCTCCCGAATCAGTCAATTGAAATCCATCAAGTTGCTCAACATACACCTCTTCTTCCAATTCACCATTTATAAATGCTGACTTGACATCCATTTGATAAACCTTGTATTTTTTGTAAGCAACATAAGCAAGAAATAGTCTCACAGCTTCAATTCTAGCAATAGGGGAAATGTTTCTTCAAAGTCAATTCCTTCCATCTAAGAATATGTTTTACAGATCAGTCTTACTTTGTTTCTAACAACTTCACCTTGTTCATCCAGTTTGTTTCTAAAGACCCATTTAGTTCCAATTACATTTTTGTACTTAGGTCTAGGAACAAGAATCCATGTATTATTCTTCTCAATTTTCAGTAGCTCTTCTTTCATTGCTTCAATCCAATGTTCATCTTTGCATGCTTCATTTACACTATTAGGCTCAGTCTTTGAAATCAAGTAGTATTCTTCTACAATTATTCTCCTAGTCTGGACACCTTTGTTCTTATCACCTATAATCTGATTTTTTGAATGATTTAATCTCACATACCTTAGAGTCTTAGGATGTTCTTGAACTTTCGGGCTCTTGTGATCTCTCTTCTGCACTTTCAATAGTTTCTCCTTCCTCTTGATCTTCTTGATTCACTGAAATGATCTGAACTTGATTTGAAGTCTGACCTTTGTTTGTACTATCATTCTGATCATCAGAATCATATCCACAGGTTCTGGATGGTCTAGCATTGTCTTCATCAACCTTAACATTTTCACTTTCAACCATTTTCTTCAATCTCCTGTTGTAGCACTGGTAGGCCTTACTCTTAGTAGAATAACCAAGAAAGATTCCTTCAACACTCTTAGCATCAAACTTTCCTATATCTTCGTCTCTTCTAATATAGCATTTACTCCCAAATATTTTGAAATATCTAACAATAGGCTTATGAATAGACCATAGCTCAAAAGAGGTCTTACCAGTATCGCCTTTGATTTGTACCCGGTTCAGGATATAAACATCACAACTTCTCTCCAATAGATATGAGGAACATTTCCTTCCAACATCATAGTCCCAACATCTTGAATTGTCCTGTTCTTTCTTTGCACAACTCCATTTTGTTGAGGGGTCCATGGTGCAGATAATTGTCTCTTTATCCCATGCACTTCATAAAAAGAATCAAACTCACCAGAAGTGAATTCACCACCTCTATCTGATCTTAGACACTTAATCTTTAGACCTGTCTCTATCTCAACCATAGCCTTAAAGATCTTGAACTTCTCTTGAGCTTCAGATTTCTCCCTTAAGAAAGTGACCCACATCATTCTAGAGTAATCATCAATAAGCAACATGAAATATTTGTAACCTTGTAAACTTCTGACTCTAGAAGGACCACACAAGTCAGTATGCACAAGCTCCAACGATTCATTTGAACAATGTTGTTTGCTCCAAAATGAAATTCTAGTTTGATTTCCTAACTAACATTCTTTGTATATGGCATTAGTAGGCTTTACCAACTTAGGAAGATCTCTCACTGCCTGAGTAGAACTTGTCTTGATAATATTGTCAAATTTTACATGAAACATTCTCCTATGCCACAACCAACTTTCATCAACTTGAGAAATCATACAACTTTTACTAGCAACATTTAGGTGAAAGATGTTACCTTTTGTTTTTTTACCCGAAGCAATCACATTTGTAGAACTTCTCAATATTCTACACTTTCCATCCTTGAATTGAAGATTGTATCCCTTATCAACCATTTTCCCGACACTTAAGAGGTTATGCTTCAAACCTTCCACATAAAGAACATCATCAGTATTATGCTTACCATCAAAAGAAATACATCCTCTACCATAGATTATACCACCATTGTTATCAACAAATCTTACAACACCACCATAATACTTTTCTAGGCTCACAAATTTTTTTTTATTGTAGAAGTTGATAAACCAACCTCAGATACCCTAGTGAACACCTACAAGCAATAAACTGTCACAATAAAAGAAAGATGTTCTAGAACAACAAAGATGCTCTGCAAGCCTCAAGTTGAAAAATGCATTAAGAGAATGAATAATTACAATGAGATCAATCCTTAAGAAAGGAGATCAAAACCCTAAAAAAAGGAAACCCTAGTGTGCACACTTAATAATTAATAAATAATTAATTATTACTGTGCCTAAGTTTAGCTTAAGTAAAACTAAAGTGATAAGTGATTTAATTAACTAACCAATATGATTAAATTAATTAAGTGAAATAACTTATTACTCTAACATTTATCACCTGTGATGTGATGTGAACATCCACTATCAATTACCGATTCATCCTTCTCTTCAACTCGAGCAACTAGGGCTTTCTCCACATTTGTACAACCAACAAATTTAGTAGACACATGATTATTTTCCTTGATAGAAATAAACACAAACTTATCTTCACTTACATTCCCTTTATCAGATTCATAATTTCTCACACCTTCATCAACAACACAATAACACATCTTTTGAAATTTAGGCTTGTTAGGTCTTGACTTAGGAACTCTTTTCAGACATCTTGATGCAAAATGACCTATCTTATTGCAAGAAAAATATTTAATAGGAAACTTTCCTTTATACTTACCTTGTCCTATGGCTTCTCTTTTGACAATAAGTGCTTCAAGCTCATTTAGTTCTATTTCTTCTTCTTCAATCTGTTTGATTTCTTCCTCATACTTGAATATCTTTCTAGAAGAAATTTCACCCAAATCATATCTCTGCTTATCTCTTTTGAAGGTAGTAGCTTTGAATGAAAATTCTATCTTAGGAAGGGAATCACTGAATTCACTCAACTCAAAAGTAGTAAGTTCACCAATCAACATATCTCTGGTGACATTTGTCATAGTTCGGATCTCCTCAATAGCAACAACTTTGACTTTGTATGCATCAAGAAAGGATCTAAGCACTTTAGCAATAATCTCTGATTCATCCAACTATCCACCAACACATCTAATACCACACACAAGTTCATTCACTCTTTGCATGAAATTCTAGTAATATTCTCATCATCACCCATTCTCAACAGTTCATATTTCCCTTTCAGAATTTGTAGCTTAGCAATCTTCACATTAGCATCACCTTCATACAAATTTTCCAACCTTTTCCAGATCTCATAAGCACTCTTCAGATCCATAAAATTCGTCATCTCAGAATCAGTCAAAGCACTCAACAATGCTTCCTTAGCCCTGATATTGTATTCAACATCCCTAATCTTAGTAGTAGCGGTAGGACCATTTTGAGGAATAACATACCTATTACTTGTAATACTCCAATAGGATTCACCAATGCATCTTAGATGACACTCCATTCGAGTCTTCCACATAGAATAATTTGTTCCATCAAATCTTAGACCATCCTTCTTATATGTCGCCATCCCAGATCATCTCAAGCTATTAAACTTCTTCTAAGGAACCTTCTCTAATACCAATTGTTGGAAACACAAGGGAAAAAAATTAAGAGGGGGGTGAATTAGTTGTCACATAATTTCAAAATTATTAAATTTATTAACCCCTATTCTCAGATTTGATTAATAACCATGAAAGCATAAATCAACAACACATCAGAAACACACATAACACCAAGATTTTTTATGTGGAAACCCTGTTAGGGGAAAAGCCATGGTGGAGGTCAATCCACAAGTTTATACCCTGTTAAAAGTATAAGAAGAATAAATGGGGAACACACATGCATTCAGGCACACTACCTAGAGTTCACTACTCAAATACAAAGGAAGACTCACTATCTTATAAAAACATTCAGATTAAGTCTATCTGAAGATTTTGAATTGAGAAAGTAGCATTTGCTAATTCCTGATTACAATTCCGATTAAGCACATGAACACTTCTTCACTCTTCTTCACACTTAACTTCTTCCTTCGAATGATATGAAAATTATTTGCACATAGGAAGCACACACTTCACACACTTCAGCTCATATGTGTCTCAAATGAGATAAACAATCGCTCATGTATATTCGCAATAAGGAATTAGATCGCGTCATGTTGGATTCAACAAAATAATAAAATAAATACAAACTGTCGGCCCAAAACAATAAAGATTATTAATGTGAATCTACCAAGGTCATCCACAACATAGTGGAGACCCAAAACAATGTCCTTGAACACAAAAAACCTTCAAAAATTATTCCTCGAAGATCCACAACATGCTACAATCACCCTACCGTCCATGAACATGAAAAACATGAACACGCAAGAGAAAATCATCGATCAGGAGCATGCCGATCAATGCAGATGTGCAACATAGATAGAGAACAATTTAGAAACATCCAAAAACATCTCAGGAGAATACACAACAACTCAAATTACCATAATCACATTATCTTCTTCTAGGAACACCAACTACAGTAACAAAATAACTGTCGGAACACAAAAACTCATAACTTGCTCAAATCTTCATGGGCACCTTTGAAACTTTCGGTGGATAAACTAGATACACATGAAAACAAACCCTTTAATCCAAAACTTCTCACCATCAACATACCGAACTTTCCATCATACTGATCTTCACTTCTTCATAGACAACCTGCAACATATTTTATTACAATTTTCTCAATAGCCTCGACATATACAGTCTTAAAGAGATTAATGCTAATAGTGTTGACATCAATGACAACCACATATTAGCAACACAACCACAATATCCAACAAGGACAACAAAGTTGGCCAAGCTTTGATACCAACTCAATGGAAAGCATAGTGCGAAATACATCTTCCTAATGCTAATATTCAAGAGAGAGAAGAAAATAAACCATTTAAAACTTTGCAATTATATTTCATTTAAGATGCACATACATGAATAACATAATAGACAACAAAGAATGAATACCATATTTTACGTGGGAAAACCCTCTTGGGAAAAAAACCACACACCAAAATAGAGATCTCTTGTATTACAGTAAAACGTAAATTACATAAAAGTGCAGAGCTATTCTATTTCAAGTGTTAATTCACAGAACGAATTCGACAACAATTTGATTACGTTCACTTTGATAAAAACTTCACATTTTTCCAATGCACTATGGCATTCATACATACATCTTAGGCATTCCAGGAAACCATCATTCCAACTTCCATAACAGACAAACAGTCACAGTCGATGTAACTATCATTACTCGTTGTTCCCAATCTTAACTTCAATATCTCAAAGCCTTTGTTGACTAGCCACAAGACTACGGTTTGCTTCTAACATTCCATTCGACCATAGCTACACCACAACCACTTAGACTGATCTTCGTGGGATAGCGGGTTCACCACTATACGATAGCCTACCTCCATACCATTGTAAGACGATGGGATCTATACCCGCACCACCGTAAGCCTCCTCTTAGACCACCATGGGGTCCCACCTTATTGGCATATTGAAGGGACCATCATCAACATCTCAAAAAAACGTATCATTCCCTTTGATGAAGAGATTCTTCCTTCCATCGGGATGTCGAAGGGACTGCCAAGTGACTCCCTCCAACATTGACCTATCACTTTGATGAAACACTTCTTGCAATTCATCGGTATATCGAAGGGACTACTCATTTAGTCTTATTGACGTTCACTTGTCTTGTCAATGAAGCTTCGACCAATGCAAACTCTAAATACACTTAGAAATAAGCCAAGTGCCTATTAGGATGTTGAGGAGACTCGTCATTCCATCCCATCGACATGTGACTTTCAACCCGACGAAGCAATTAACGCCAACACATGGAGAGATTATAGGGATGTCGAGGGGACTAGGCATTTCATCCTATCGACATTCTTCTATCAGTCCGATGAAGCTAAAGCCCAAACTTCCGAAACCTTATACGCTAGTAAGTTTGAGATATTTTTTCTCAACAAGATGACATTTGTATGTAGTGACAATAGATGACCTCAATGTCTTAAAAATTTAATCTCCACCCCCTAAATGCCATGGTATTTCCATAATAATTTGTGGAAAGATGCATACCCAACCACCCATAAATTTTTCTTTGTAGAATCATATATCAACTTATTTTATTGAGAAACCATTTGATCCCAAATTGGAGAGCGTATCTACCTCTGAGTTCCATTCCCTTAGGATGTGATTCATCATTACTAATTCAAAGCTATCCAACAACCCAATCAAAATTTCCAATTTAGCACCAAGTTTCTAGTTTGAGATTTAAGTGCATTGATCACCAAAGACGAGTCACCTTGAATTACCAGATTCTTCAACTTTAGTTCTTGCAGGCATAGACTGAGACCAAGGATCACCTCTTGTAGCTTTTCTGCATTATTAGTCCCCATAGGGAGAGGTTCTATCAACTTTCCTAGAACCCTACCATTCTAATTTCTAATGATACATCCAACCCCTAAGGTACCCAGATTGCCCCAGGAAGCCCCGTCAAAGTTGAGCTTGTGCCATCCAACTTATGGGGGTGACTAATGAAATTTACTTCTATCTTCTTGAGTCTTGGAGATTCCCTCTCCAATGTGAGGAATAAAGAAACCATGCCAATTACGTCGCATCTTCACATCCCAATCAGTGAAGTTGGCCTTTTTGGCACCCGGGTCCCCAACTCTAGAATTGATTAATTCCACCGAACTTATCTCAACCTTATTCTTTAATGGTTCTTTTTACATTTCCTTCTCTTGAAATATATTCCTATTTCTTTCTTTCCAAATCTCCCATATTAGCAACGAGGGGCTTGCAATCCAAAGACTGTTATATAATTTTTTTTTGTGTAGAATTGGCCAACCATTTAACATGTCCAATAGATTGTTGGGGAGTGTAGTTTTCCACTAGAGCTTGGCACACAACTATTGCTAGCAATTGTGTATAGGATCAGTTTAAGAAGAGGTGATCTCCATTCTCCTCATCCTATTTACATAGACTGCACTAGAAGGGCCATTAAAACCCATTTTGAAAAACCTGTCTGTTATGAGAACTCTCTGTTGCACTACTGCCTGAGTGAACTTGCCAGCCTTTAAGAGGCATGCTTTATTCCAAAAAAGATTGTTGGGGAGAATGGAAGCTCCAATGCTACTATCAGTTAGCATTTTATATTCATCCTTCACACTATAGTTCCCACTTGGAGAAGTATTCCATCTTAGGATGTCCTGGTCTTGCCTGATACATACACCATGCTTTCTCATCACTTCTTCATACACTTCCACTTCCCCAACATCTGAACCAAGATCCTGAAGTCTCTTCCATTGATACTTCAGGAATCCATGATGAGATGAAACCACCATATAATATCTTACCTTATCCCCCCATACCTATTTTGTTATCACTTTAAATTCACCAACTCAACTTTATCAACAAGGTTGGGAAAGCCCTCCCATGAGTCTTCCCAAAAGGAGGAAAATATTCCATCTTTTATTTCCCAATTTAAGTAATCTACAACAAGATCTCTACAACTTTGCATGAAGTTCCAAATCCTAAAACTACTAGGAAGAGACCTTGAGGTGAAGATTCTATTTACTTCCCCATCCAAGTATTTTTCCCTTAATTTTTTTTCCCATTTGAGATCTTGTTTTGTATGCAGTGCCCAAACAAGCTTCACACCCAGTGCCTTGTTTTGAATGAGTAAATTCTTCAAACCATCCCCATCTGCTTGTCTCTATTCACAAACCTTCTTCCATTTCACCAGTGGATACTTATGCTTATCAGAGTTCTCTTGCCAATTTTTTTTTTCATTTTTTGATTGAGTTCCTTGCTTGCCCTAACTGATAAAGGAAGACAAGAAATCATATAAATTGGCAAGGCAACAATCACTGATTTCAGCATTGTGAGCCGTCCAGCCCATGAAATCCATCATCACTTCCAAGATGCCATTTTATTCTTTACCTTCTTAAGTAAGGAATCCCAAATATTCCTAGGTTGCACCCCCTTGGTGAGAGGTAATCCTAGATACTTGCAGCGGAGCTTACCTTTCCTAAATTTCAATATTGTCAATATCTGAACTCCTTCCTCGCCATTGTGTTGAAGAAAAAAACTTCAGATTTTTCTAAGCTAACATCCTGTCTTAAAGCCACAGAGTATTTATCCAGAATATCTTTGAAACTCCTAGCCTCACTTTCTTGAGCCATACCAAAAACATTGTGTCATCAAAATTTTTTTGATGAGTGATCCCAGGTAATATAATAGTAACTTGCAACCCCACCACCTTCCTGCCTCTCCTAGCATTAGAGATTGGTCCTCTGAGAGCCTCAACCATGATAATAAACAATAAGGGAGAGAGAGGATCCCCTTGACACAAACCATGAGATGAATTAAAGAATCCTTCAAGAGAACTATTTAATAAGATAGAGTACCTAGAACAAGCAATCCAACTAAAATCCCAATCCAACCGACCCCTTCTAAAGCCAAACACTTCCAAAAATTTGAATAGGAACCACCAATTCACTCTATCGTAAGCCTTTCAGATGTTTAGCTTAATTAGCATTGCCTATTTTTTTGTTCTCTAAATGGAGTGGATTGCTTCTTGGGAAATAATGATGCCATCCAAGATCGATCTTCTAGTCACAAAACTTGTTTGTTCATCTGAGATAATGTCTAGTAGAATCTTCTTAATCTTGTTTGCCACTGCTTTTGCCAAGATCTTGTAGATAGTGTTGCAAAGAGAAATGGGCCTATAATCCTCTAGGGAATCAGGTTTCACCTTCTTGGGGATTAGCGTGATGAAAATGTTGTTAATTTCCTTGAGCACATGGCCATAACACCTAGAGTCTTCAATATATTTTTCCACTTCCATGCCAACGATGTCCCAACACTTTTGAAAAAATACCGTAGGGAATCCATCTGGCCTAGGGGCTTTATTAGTATGAAGCTGAAATAGTGATTTTTCACTTCTTGTTCAGTGAACTTGCTATTTAACATGTCATTTTGAGCTTCAGAGACACGTCTCAAAATGTAGCCAATGAGAACCTGTTGCACACCTAAATTAGAACCAACCCAATCATTCAACAGATTGTGGAAGTAATCCATCGTGGTGGACTTAACATTTTCAATCTTGTCAAGAATTTTTCCATCAGTGGTTTTGATGCTTGTTATCTTATTAATCTCCCTACGAAGCTTGGTGGAATTATGAATTTTGTTTTTGTTTTTGTCCCCTGCATTAAGCCATAGCTCTCTAGATTTCTGCCTCCAAAATATCTCTTCCTTAGCTAAAATATCATTTAATTTGTTTAATAGCTCTTTTTCTTCTAAGAAGCAATGATTATCCATATTGTTGTTTATTACATTCTCTGATAGCACCTTTAGAGCCTCTTACGATTTTATTTTCTCTTCAAAAATGTTCTCGAAACATTCTTTATTCCACCTTTTCAAATTTTGTTTGATCACCTTCAACTTTTCTACTATATTAAACATCTTTTATCCTCCATGGTTGTACTCCAACCACCAGTTCTTTATGAGATGCAAAAAAATTGAGTCCTTAAACCAAATGTTTTCAAATTTGAATGGGCATCTAGGCGGGCCCCGTTCCACAACAATTTCCAAAGCAACTAGAAAGTGATCTGAGCCCGCTCTATGAAAAATATTGCTTTCTAGAGTGAAGGGAAAAAGACTTAGATCTCCCTTAAATAGAAACCTATCAAGTTTTTTTGCAATGCTACAAAAACTAGTCCTCTTGTTTTTCCAAGTAAATTTCCCATTCCCCATTTGGATCTCAAACATGTTTCTCTCTACAAAAGGCTCAAAATCTAACTATTATTGCAAATTTCTACTCACTCCACCCTGCTTGTCTATCGCTTTTAAAATTGCATTGAAATCCCCTCCAAGTAAACAAAAATCAAAAGTTTGGTTGTTACATATGATATATAATTCACTGCACACTTACCTTTTTTGAATATAGATGTTTGGCCCATAAACATTAACTAGTAAGAAACAAAGATTTGAAGTAAGGCTTCTTACCTTACATGTGATCCAAAAATTGCTCTTCGCCACCTCCTCGATTAGAAAGTTATGTGGTCTCCACATGATGAAAATCCCCCCAAGAGGGACCTTCAACATTTACCCCTATCAATATCCATAACTTCTACAGAAACTAACCTTTTCCTATTCGCCTACCTTAGTCTCCTACAGTAGACAGATGTCCATTTGGAAGGATTCCAACTTGTGCCGAATTAGGCACCCCACTTGTTAGGGGAATTTAAGCCCCTAAAATTCAATGTTATGATCTTCATGGCTATTCAGGAAGGGCTTCAACCTTCCCTACTTTCAAAATCTCATTGATCTTTAGCTGACCATTAGCTTCCCCATCACATTTGAGCTTTTCCCAATTTGGGATTCTCCCTCTCTTCTTGCATTCACCACAATTAGGTGAGGATTTGAGTGTGTCCTTCTGACCAATGCCTAGTTTTCCAGGATTGATTTGTTTCAACAAAGAAACCCTTTGTCTCTTGCTCGAATTCTGATCCACCTCAACATCATTTTGGTTAGGGTCAACATTTTCAAAATTTGGACCATCAATCCAATCTTCAGATAGGTCATCTGTGTCAATATTGATTGACCCACTCCTGATAGATTTTTCTAATTCAAATAGCTCATTACCTACCTCAATAAGGGAATTAAGATCCTCTTCTCTGATCTTGTTCCCAAGAAAATCAATGGCTTCAGAAACTTTGTGATCAAGCACCCTTCTCTAGTCATCCAAGTCCCCCGACTTAATGGTATGATCTTCCATCCTATTATTTTTATCCGGTTTCGCCACTAGATTTTCTTGGGCCAGGTTTTCTGACATCTTTATAGATTCGTCCTTAGTGGAGCTGAGCGAGCCTCGCATATTTAGGGAATGGAATGAGTTCCTCTGGTTTATTGATGAAGAATGTTGACACCAAACCAATATCATGACCAAAGTGTTATTGGTGTAGGGATCCAATGTTAGTGCTTGCACCCAATTGCTCTAGTTCGTGAAAAATTCGATCTCCCATTAATGTTGAATATTAGAATTATTTTCAACACACAATCTAACATAGGTGTTGATGCCATATAATTCCAACCGTTCCTCTGTACACACGTATTTCCCCAACTGGTTCTTAATGTCTTCCAAGATGCTCGGCTCCCAAAATTCTAGAGGGAGATTAGGCAGCTTAAACCAATCCTAGATCTTTTCCTTATTTTGGTGATGTGGATCAAAACCAGCCATCCATCTGCAAATGTAGAATCCGCAGCCGTCTATGATCTAGATTCCATTTTTAATTTCTTCCCTAACATTCTCTGAAGGGAAGATCACCACAAAATAGCTATTCGCTAAAGATTTGAAAATTAGATATTCCCCCCATTTTTTGTGCCACCATCTAATTAAGTTTTCCTAGTTAAGGTTCATACCAAACCATCTAACTAGAAGCCCCAATCATTCTAGCCAGTCTTTCTCAATTTGGAGCTTACTTGAACATATTACCATTGTTCTCCTAAATCTATTTGGCAACTTTTCACCATCCGCCCAGCCATTATTGAGCCCATCACCATATGATCTCCTGGGCAAAAATATTGTGCTTTGTGTCTTTTCCCATCTCCTTGGTCCCTTTCCATGATTGCGACCCCATCTAGGGTTCTAGTTGCTAGCCTTTTCACCTACACCTCCACTAAACCTATTGTTATTTCTATTCCAGTGTCCATGATTCCTGAAATTGGAGGGGCTGAAATTGTCATACCTCTGCTCCCCTCTCCAATCATACCACCCATTAGGCCTCCTCCTTCGATCCAATCACCATGTTTCCTCCATGGCTCATTGGTCGCATGATTTTTTAACTTATCCGTAGAGATATCTGCTTCCACTTCTAAGCCCAACTCCCATACTTGCTACTTTCACCTATTTCCCCACCTTGATTCTTCTTGTCCACTCTTTTCTCACCATGAAAATCTCCATCGAAGTCTTGCCCTACAACTTCTCGTGCTTGCTCTACTCCCGCTCGCACCATTTTTTTTGTGATTTACCCAATCTTAAAAACATGATCCTCTTGAAATTATTCTTCAACATTCCTCATATCATTATTGAAATTTGAATTTTTTCTTATCAAATCTTCCAAGAGTGTAATATTTTAAATTGTATATACATCACCTACTTCCATAGTTTGTTGATTTTTTTAGGAATTTAGTAATCAAGTGGTTTATGTACTTAATGGTCTCCATACATACTGTCAGTTGTTCAAATGGGTTTTTTACAAAATATTTTCTTTTATCAAGACTTAAGAATCCAATTTTCCAATTGTAATAAGGTTAGAAAGACTTTGGCAATTAGTTTCTTGTTCCTCTTTTCAATCATCAATTGGATCCTTATTTTTTTTATTTTTTATTTTTAATTGTTCCTAGAGATATATGGCTTATTCTATCATTTCATTTACTTTCTTGTTCAATTATTTAATTCTATCTTCTATGACTTGGTATATGAATTTTATTGTTTCTATAGATGAGGCCTCCTATTGGGATATTATTACTAGAAGATAATTTGATCCATCAAGTGATTGTAATGGAGTTGTCAATTGCTTGATATATGCTTGAAACTCTAATATATGCTTCTTTAATTATTTTTTCCTCTCATCCTTTGTCATCCTTGAGAGAAATATAAACATAGTTAATTGTATCTCTTTAACTTCTTACTCTTAGTTAGGTTGGCCCAGTTCTACTATAGTTATCTAATAATCTCCAAGCCTCACATATATATCATCCTTGTGTACTATAGGATTATATATTTTATCTATCTTATAACTTGATGCATCTTTGGATATGGAAAAAATAATCCTAATATTCTTCTTCACCTTGAGTGTATCTATTTTATTCAAAATATTATGAGAAAAATGGATGTAGTTCTCAGATGTTCACTTTAAAACACACAAGTACCAAGGAATTAGAAGAAATTACTTATTTTTGTTGTTGTATTTTTTGATATGATTTAATTTCTTATTGAGATATTTTCTCCACAACTAACATTTGTTTGGAAGTATCCACTTTCACTACATCATCTAAGACTTGGGTTTTCTCATGTAGTTCTTAACTTCCCAATATATCATCTCTCATTTTTTCTATGGAAGGAGAAAGTATGGATCTTGATTTGATTAGATCATTTTATGGAACATCATTTATTTTAACTTGTTTCAAAACTAGAATTTGGTCCTTATTACCTTCTTCATCATGTGATGGCTATAGGAGAATTTCATATTCATTATTTAGTTCATAAATTTATACTTGTTATTCATAAATAGAAGGATGATAATAAACTAGTGTGTCCTCTTCTTGCAACTTGGTTTAAACCAACTCAATTGTGGCCTAAAGGATTAATATGCACCTTTGGTTGATATTTGTACTATGAAATTTCTTCCTCTTGTATCTCCTCCTTTTATATCTCCATATTTATTAGTTCTTCTTGAACTCAATTGTTAACCTTCTCCTATAAATCCTCACACTATTTTATTTGTTGCATGATTTTTTATATCTTAGACAAGGATGGAGGGGAGTTTGGTATTGTGGACCTTATTAAAAAATCTGGGGGAGTGACCAAATTAAATGTATTCTCTTTATTGACTTTTGCAAAAGAATGAATAGTTACAGTACTAGTAGTGGCAATGGTGGTATTTTTTGGATGGTGTAGAAATAATAGGTGGAATTGGTGGTATTTTATTATGGAAGGAGGAGAATTGGGTGTGTATACACCACTTGAGGTATCTTGCTTACTTGGAATAGCTCTCTCTTGTAATTTATTATTTATATATAATGGAAGTACCTCTTATTTTGTGTTTTCCTCTTATTTAATAAGTTCCATAACTTTTATTTTATACACCTTCTAGGGATCTTGAACCTCAACTATCTTTTTTTATTTCTTTGGATTTGGAGGTTGAAGTATTTCTTGATATTTTTCTATGCATCCTCATCTTTTTGGACCAACGTTCCTTCAACCTTATCCTTATTATTATTCTTCTTTACAATTTCCTTAGTGTATGTGAATTTTATGCCTTTTTCTTTCAATTTCTCAATTTTCACCTTCAACCAATTCATGCTAGAGTTTAGGAAAAAATATTATTTCCTCCAATGATATTATTTCTTCCTTAGCTCAATTCAATGGTGGGATGGGTCTTTGACACATGTACTCTTTTTCATATACTTCATGAAGCATAAATCCAACATCTAACACTTGGTCAAGAACTTTGTTAATAAAAAAAATACTTTATATGTATTGATCCTATAATAGCTTCTCTTTTTGACCTAATGATCATCATTGAAATCCACCCAAAATTCCTTTAGGCAAGGCACATGCTTCATGGCTTCTACTAAACACTTATTCATCATACCATGTGGATCAAAATTTGGCTTTAAGGAGTGGAAATATAGATTATAACAATGTATCTTAGAATCTAATTCTTTTATACATGGGAAGAACATGTATAAAATATATGATTATTGGAAAATAAACTCTAGACCTATGCTTATCTTCCAAGTTATTATGAATTTCACATATTTGTCTTGTCAATTTTAACTACATGATCTTGGTCATTGGGTACTTTGGTAGCTTGTATGTTGCTCCAAAAAATCCCTCCTTTTTGATATATGTGAAATTTTTAAATTGGATGAACCAATTACAAATTACCATTTAATGATATTATTATGTTTCTATCACCTTCCATTATTATTACAATATACATTACAGATTCATTATTCATGCTCTTGTAGTAAATAATGGAGTTCTTATGCACCAACTTTGGATAAATTCAAAATAATTCAATAGGTTTATCCTTGTGCCAAATACACCCCACTTAGATATTTTAGGATATATGAATTTCCTAGCTAGTGAATATACCAAATATAATGTCATATCTAAAAGAAAAGCCAAGTGTGGAAAAACTTCCATAAATGAAAATCAATCAAGAGAGACCTGCAAAAAAATTGTTTCAAATCTTTATTCAATTACAATTTCCTTAGGAATGCACATGCATTAAGATTAATTTTCAGATTTAAAACATAAACACATAACACATAATTTTATGTGGGAAAACCCTTTCGGGAAAAAACCCACACACTAAAGAAAACATCAATTGTATTACAGTAATAAGAAAATTACAAACAATATCTAGAGTCTATGTTGTTGCAGGTGTAGTTTCACAGTGTTACAATTCTAGAGTGAATCCGACAACATAACAATAGCACAAAAATTATAATAGTCTCTCATACAAATTACTAAGTCATTATTTTTCTTATAAATCTCCATTATGGGTGCCTAAGGTTTCCATGTGTCATCTCCATAGTTTTTGCATGCATGCAAATTGTAACAAAGAACATGCGTTGGTCTCAGTTTTCCACAAAAGCATCCTACCAATCATACACTGACATGCACAAACATACAACCAATATGCAATCACATGCAACAAAATGTAAGAAAAAAATCACCATAAATCATGGAATGACAAAGCTAGGCATCCACCATGAGAAAATATAATTTTCTGCCAATCTAGAACTCACCACAACTCCTAGTCACTCTGAATGACATCTAAGTCTTCACAAAGCAACTTTCCCTTTCGATCCTTAGTCCACAAGTCAAATTGATGCCACATGGAATCATGACACACCTTTGAGAAGTTTTTATGATTTTCCTTGCTCAAATTTCCCTCGTGATGATAAGTGTCACCCTTCCTTGCTCTCCATGCTCATACAAAGGAATATGCCAACAAGTGGGTCCCGAAACTCTCCACACACTAACACTTGGCATCCAAGCACTCCTAGGAATTTTAAAAATTCCTTTGACTAGATTGAGTGCCCAAGTGACAAATGGAACTCTCCCATGACACCAGTTGATCAATCAACATACCTCCTAAAAAATAGGAAACATCCACGTGGGTCACACTTCCTAAAAAATAGGAGCTGCTCAATTTTTCATTTCTCGACACAAAAATACTCCTATAAAATAGGACAAAATGTTGAGACACCAATTCCAACATTCTCCCACTTGTCAAAGACCTTCAGGAGTTAGTGTAACAACGCTTAGGCCAAAAGGCCCATAGAACCGACACACCATTTGAACTTCTCTATGCTCATTGGATTTGTTAGTGCATCCACAACATTCACCAAAGTGTACATATTTTCCAAGTTAACCTTTCCATCTTCCACCATATCATGAAAAAAATGAAACTGCACATCAACATGCTTTGTTCTGGCATGAAAAGTAGGATTCTTTGCTAAACATATAACACTCTGGCTATCACAATAGATAGTAACCTATCCTGCATCAAAACCAATATCTGAACATAGTCTCTTAATCTAGATGGCTTATTTATAAGCATGTGTAGCTTCCATGTACTCTACTTTAGTAGTGGACAAAGCGAGCACAACTTACCACTTACTCATCCATATTATAGCCCCACCAAACATAGTGAAAACATATCCATTGGTGGATATTCTGTTATCAATATCACCCACCCAATCATAATCCATATATCCACGGATTCTCACCAAATGTTGAGGTCTATTAGGTCTACCATGAAAAAATAGGGCATACTCGAAAGTACCCTATAAGTACCTAAATACTCTCTTAACCACATCCCAGAGCACCCATCCAAGAATAGCCACAAACCAACTAAGTACTCCAACTATTTTGTAAATGCTTGGCCTAATGCAGACCATAACATACATAAAACTACCAACAACACTCACATAAGGAACTCAGGTCATGTCCTCCATCTCGGTAGGAGAGTTTGTAATTCCTCTACAAAATCCTTCATCCCTGCATAACTGAGACAACTAATTGTCTGCAAGTAGTCATGTTGATTCTCTCCAACACAAAGTTAACATACTTGCTTTGGCTTAACCAAATATTTATGTTAGCTCTATCCCTTCTGATCTCAATCCCCAAAATATACCTCACCGCACCTAGATCTTTCATCTCAAACTGTGTTGATAACTGAGACTTCAAATATGAAATTATGATTTTGCCATTCTTAATAAACAACATATCATCCACATACAGGACAATAATGAGAATGCGACCATTATCAATCTTGTAATAGACACAATAGTCAAATTTGGATCTCTAAAATCCCAAAGACAACACACAGGTGTTAAACTTCTAGTACCACATCCTAGGAGATTGTTTCAAACCACAAAAATATTTTCTCAACTTGCATACTAGATTCTCTTTCCCTTTCACAAAAAAATGCTCAGGCTATGACATAGAAATTTCTTCCCCAATATCACCATGAAGGAAATTTGTCTTCACATCCATTTTCTCAACTTAATAGTCATAAATTGTTGCAAGTGATAATATGAACCGAATGGATGTTAGCTTAGCAATAGAAGATAAAATCTCCCCATAATATATTCCCTCCACCTAAGAATATCCCTTCACAACCAACTATGCTTTGTGCTTCTCAACACTACCATTAAGACCCAATTTCTTCTTGAACACCCATTTGCATCCAATAGGCTTACGTCCTTTAGACAAAGGTACCAAATCCCATGCAACATTCTTTTTCAATGCTGCCATCTCTCCATTCATGGATTCCATCTAGAATCCGCATCATGCATGTTAGGGTTCAGGCAGCTAGGAGCAATAAACATTAACAATTATATGTAGATTAAATAACCCAAAAATAAAAATGAAGAATAACACAAAAGAGATCAACATTTTTTTTTAACATGTTTCACCCAATATGGGCTACATCCATAGAAACTCATCCACCCAATGATTTTATTATCCAATACAAAATAGATTACAAATTCATGAACACACAACCACAACATACATCCTAACCTCTTATAACAAGCTTTTTGAAACCTTCTAGAATTAGGGTTTTACAAGGTTATTTTCCATTTGATGTGTTAACAGGAAAACCTTGACGTGTCAACGAGAATTTTTTTTGATATGTTAGCGAGAACCCTGGTGCAAGAGCACACCTTGGCTAACCTCCATTTTTGTTATTTTGGCTTGTACTTGAATCTAGCCAAGTCAGGAAGTTTGTTTGCTTTCAGACCTTAGAAGGTCATTGCTTTTTTGGGCTAGGTGAGTTAGTCATTAGGACTAAGGTCACACATTTA
The DNA here is from genome assembly GCA_007115665.2 of Sequoiadendron giganteum. Taxonomy (NCBI): domain Eukaryota; kingdom Viridiplantae; phylum Streptophyta; class Pinopsida; order Cupressales; family Cupressaceae; genus Sequoiadendron; species Sequoiadendron giganteum. Next base: position 4,051,590 of record CM021110.1, read on the forward strand.
GCCATTGTTAGTAGTTTATGTTTTCTTAATGTTAGTTGTCTAGGGGAGATTAGAGTCTTAAAGTTGTTCTAAACACTTAATGTGGTTGTAAAGATGCCTTAAGGCCATTCAATGAGTTGGTTCCTTAGAATCTAGAGGGAATGGTGGTCCTAAGAAATAGGATCAAGGCATGAAGAAAGATGCCAAATGTTGTAAGGAAGTTAGCATGGCAACCTTGGCAATTATTGTAATTGTTGCATGCAACTCGGCTGCCTTTGGATTCCCTTGAGAATAGGAAGTGGGAGATCAGCCAACAAGCCCTAGAATCATGGAGTGGGCATCTAATATGACCCAAGACTCGAATCTCATGATGGTCATGCAGTTATGTAAATTGGAATTAGTTTTTGAAGTGAAATACAGAGCTCTGCAATAGTGTTTTTCAAGAAGAACTCGAGTTTTTGTGATGATAGAGATGCTAAATGGATTAAGAACCTGAATCTAGAGTTTGTTCTATGTTCTATAAGATTATCTTAGTATTTTTAATTTGATAGGAAAGTTGTTTAGAGTAGATATTTTGTGTTAGTTAAATTGTTTTGGTCTTAAGTTCTTATTGGTTCAGTCTTGACCAGTCGGTGCTTTCATGGCTCCCCCATGAAGTCTAGCCTTGGGAAACACCTAAGGATAGGTGGGAATGTTAGGGGAGTCATTAGTGTACATAGTTGTAGGTTTAGGAAGCATGAAAGAGTGGAGAGCTCTTTTAATCACTAGTCTCTAGGCGAGCAGACAGAGCCCGGTTAGAGGTCTAGGAATGTCATTGAAGATTTCTTGCAAGGTAAGGAGGTACTGTACGAGACAGGTACAGGTTCAAGTAGGGTTTCACCTTAGCTCAACATTCTAGGTGGATCAAAGTCATGTCAATCATTTGCTTTATGATTTGAGCAAGCTACAAACAAGAATACAGTCAGTCCTAGAAATTAGGCCTATTTGCCCTATTGTCCTAAGTTGTAGGAAGCTAGTGTATGGAAGTTGTTAGGCCAGAAGCCCCACTGAAACTTTTAAAACTTCCTAAAGGGTATTCGAATCTACCTTTAGATTTGTAGGGTCTTTGGGAAAGTTTTGCAAAACTTGACAAAACATGACTGGTAAAGAATACAGGAAATAGGCCTAATTAAGGTCTCAAGTGGTGAATCCTTGAACCCGGCAGGGATAGGGTTGAAGATCCTACTAAAATGATTCAAATATGCAAGGTTATGAATTCTTTCAACAGGATGGATGCCCCTACAATGAATAATGAGGTTTTTGAGAAGATAACACTTAGAGTTTTCTAAGTGAGGAAGAGGAATTGAACTTGTCAAATGGTGTTAGTCCTCCAAGGTGAAGCACAAGGGATAGAACTCTTAGAATAGAGTTAGGATTGGACTTAGTTAATAATCTAAGCCAATCAGGACCTAGAGGAGACTAGGTTCCTAGAAGAGACAAGCTAGGTCTCTTAGTTGCAGTGCAAGCAAGCCTTGGAAGACTCACATCATATTGGTATCAGAGCCTGTTTTTGATCAGGCTTGTGGTGGATGTTGCAACCTACTGAATCAGTGGAGAGAATACACCAGAGGAAGGAACAACCATGGTGACTAATGCTGAGTTATCCAAGAAGGTAGAAGAACAAGAAGAAGACAACAAGTCACTGAGAGAAAGATTGGCTCGAATGGAACAACTCTTGGATGAAGTCCAAGAAAAGGCAGACAAGGTAAAGGACAAAATTGATCAAAAGGAAGAGGAAGAAGCAAGGGAAAAGGAATTAGAGTTGGAGGAGGAAGCACCAACACCTGACCCTGTTCTTCCTGAAGAGCCATTCTCAAAGGCACTCAAGGCATTGAGTGGCAAAGCTTTGGAAGGTATGCCACTATTTAGTGGACAAATGGATCCAGATTCAGTTGTGGATTGGATAGACAACATTGAGAACCATTTTGAGTGTGATGGTATCTCAGAGGCACAAAAAGTTATGGTGGCCAAGTCTAGACTAAGAGGTTCAACTCTTACTTGGTGGAAGTTTGTGCAAAACGAAAGAGAAAAGGATGAAAAAGGTCCTATAGTTACTTGGAATGGCATGGTAAACAAAGTGAAGCAGACCTACCTTCCTGATGACTATGAAGTTTAGTTGCATAGAAGGAGACACAATCTAAGACAAAAAGATTTAGATGTCCAAGCCTACACCGAGGAGTTTCAAAAGCTATGTTTGAGATCCAAAGTAGTAGAAGATGAAAGTATTATGCTTGCAAGGTACTTGAATGGCCTCAAATGGTCTATTCAAGAAGAAATGAGTCTAGTAAACTTCAAAACCATTCGCCAATGCTATCAAATGGCCTTGAAGATAGAAGAGAAAGCAAGACCAAACCTCTAAAGGTAAAGGTAAAAGCAAGGATAGTAGAGGACAAAGAGGTGGCTATGGTGGAAGAAGTTCTGAAACAAAAACTCAAGGAGACATAAAATCCAGTGAGCAACAAGAAGGAAGCTCAAGTAGAGGTGGTAGAGGAAGGAGTTCTAACTCTAGCTCTAGAGGAAGAAATGGTGGACAAGGAGGAAGAGGCAACTACTTTTCCAATATGAAATGCTATCATTGCAATCAAATGGGGTACCCTGCCTATAGATGTCCAGAGAAAGGTGGTTCTTCACATGGAGGTGACAAGAGAACTAACCTAGTTCATGAGGAATCAAATGGAGTAGAGAAGAAATCTGAGGTTCCATTAAATTTTGAGGAAGGTGAGAACCTCATGATGAGGAGAACTTTGATTAAGGAGCCGGTGAAGGAGGAGCCAAGCCAAAGGAGGTCTTTATTTAGGATAAAGTGCAAGATGATGGGAAAAGTATGTAGAGTCATCATTGACTCAGGTTCTACTAATAACATTGTGTCAGAGGAAGCAGTCAGCAAACTAAAGTTGACAAGGATACCCCACACCAATCCTTACAAGGTCACTTGGCTCAATAAAGGACAACATGTGTTAGTGAATGAACAAGCATGGGTGGAGTTCTCAATTGGAAGGTATAAAGACAAAGTCTTGTGTGATGTGCTACCTATGGATGCATTTCATTTTCTCCTAGGTAGACCATGGCAATTTGATCATCAAGCCATACATGATGGAGGAAAGAATTCTTTTTCTTTCAAGAAAGACAATTTGACCTTCAAAATACAGTCACTGTTGGAAGATGCTGAGGTGAAGACAGCAGGTCCTAATGTTCTTATGGTGGGTGAAAAAGAATTCTTACAAGCTTTGGAAGAAGGAGAAGGAATTGGTTATGCATTGGTGCTAAGACCAAGAGAGGGAGATGAAGGCAAGGTGACCAAGAAGACAGAGTTACCAAAGGAGATTCAAAGCATCCTGCAGACTTACCAAGGTATAGTGAGTGATGGACAACCATCAGCCCTACCCCCTAAAAGAGCCATAAGTCATAGGATAGACCTTATCCTAGGAGCTACCCTTCCCAATAAGGCAGCTTACAAAATGACCCCTCAACAAAATGAGGAAATTCCTAGGCAAATACAAGAACTCCTAAACCAAGGTCTCATTAAAAAGAGCATTAGTCCATGTGCCGTACCCACTATCCTAGCACCTAAGAAGGGAGGAGATTGGAGGCTTTGTATTGATTCAAGGGCTATTAATAGGATAACCATAAGGTATAGGTTCCCTATCCCTAGAATAGAAGACCTAATGGATTGTCTAGGTGGAGCTAAGTACTATAGCAAGATAGACTTAAAAAGTGGCTATCACCAAATAAGAATACATGAAGGAGATGAGTGGAAAACAACCTTCAAAACTAATGAGGGTCTATATGAGTGTCTTGTCATGCCCTTTGGATTATCTAATGCCCCGTCCACATTCATGAGGCTCATGAATGAAGTCCTTAAAGACTACATAGGAAAATTTGTGGTAGTATATCTAGATGATATACTGATTTTTAGCAAGACAAGGAGTGAGCATCTAGAACATCTTGAGATTGTTTTCAAGAAGCTACATGAGGAGAAGCTGATGATCAACTTGGAGAAGTGTGAGTTCATCAAAACAAAGCTAGTGTACCTTGGATTTGTCCTATCACATGGAAATTTGAAAATGGACCAAAGCAAAGTGGAGGCTATCATGAATTGGCCTACTCCAAGGACAACAATAGAGGTAAGGAGTTTTCATGGCCTTGCACAATATTATAGGAAATTTATAAGGCATTTTAGTGCAATTTGTGCTCCTATGTTGGATACTATTAAGGGAGGCACGAAGTCCAAATTTGTATGGAATGAGCATGCTAACAAGAGCTTTGAGTTGTTGAAGGAAAGGATATCTACCCAGCCCATTTTGGTGCTACCAAGCTTTGAGAAGCTTTTCACCATTGAGTGTGATGCTAGCAATGTGGCAATTGGGGCTGTTCTAAGCCAAGAGGGTAGACCGGTGGCTTTTCATTCAGAAAAGTTAAGTGAAGCCAAAAAGAAGTACTCTTCTTATGACGTTGAGCTATATGCATTGGTTCAAGCTCTAAGGAAGTGGAGGCACTACCTGCTCCCCAAGGAATTCATTGTGTATTCAGACAATCAAGCACTTAGTTTCCTGAATTCACAAGAAAAGTTGAGCCACAAGCACATGAAGTGGGTTGAGTATCTACAAGCTTACACCTTCAATATCAAGCACAAGAAAGGTGTTCTCAATAAAGTAGCAGATGCATTGTCAAGAAGAGCTCTCACAATTCAGGAAATCAGTTGAAGAGCATGGGAATAGATCACTTCAAGGATCTGTATGCTAATGATGAAGATTTTGCAGACATTTATAAGGTATGTGCTGAATACAAGAACCATTTTCATAGTAAATATGTTGAGTATACTTTGAAAAGTGGTCTATTGTTTAAGGGGAATCAATTATGTGTTCCTAGAGGCTCCATTAGAGAGAACTTGATACAAGAAAAGCATAATGGTGCTTTGAGTGGTCACTTTGGGATCACTAAGACTCAAGAACTTGTTCAAAGGTTCTATTATTGGCCTAAGATGAATCTTGATGTTAGGAGGTCTGTGGAAAGTTGTGTAGTATGTCAAAAGGAAAAGGGCACTTCTTCAAATGCAGGCCTTTACCAACCACTACATATTCCTACTAGGCCATGGGAGTGTTTGAGTATGGATTTTGTAGTTGGGTTACCCAAGACAAGGCAAGGCATGGATAGTGTTTATGTGGTGGTGGACAGGTTCAGCAAGATGGCTCACTTCATACCATGTAAGACCACACATGATGCTAGTTAAATAGCCTCTCTCTTCTTCAAAGAGATAGTAAGAATCCATGGGTTACCTATCAGCATTGTGTCTGACAGAGACACTAAATTCATGAGTCATTTTTGGAAGACTCTTTGGAAAAGGTTAGGCACTAATTTTTCCTTTGGATCAACCTACCATCCCCAAACTGATGGTCAGACCGAGGTTGTTAATAGAAGCCTTGGAAATCTACTGAGGTGTTTGACCAAGGAGTATGGGCAACAATGGGATCAGTTGATTGGGCAAGTTGAATATGCCTACAATGATACTATAAACCGATCCACAAGGAAGAGTCCCTTTGAAATAGTCTATGGACTACATCCTAGAGGAGTTTATGAGTTGAGAGATTTGAAGGATGGAGTGAAGGGAAGTGGATATGCTAATGATTTTACATATTATATGCAAGAGATACATGATACAATGAGGAAGACCTTGACAGAGAACACCATGAAACATAAAACCAAGGTGGATGAGCATAGGAGAACAATACAGTTTAATGTGGGTGACTTGGTTATGGTGCATCTTAACAAATCAAGACTTCAAAAGGGAGTCCCTCACAAGTTACAGATGAGGAGGATAGGTCCCTACCCTATCTTGGCTAAGTATGGTGATAATGCCTTCAAAATTGAGCTACCGGATGACAGTGGACTATCCCCTATCTTCAACATTGCAGAATTAGTCCATTACAAAGGACCACAACGAGACATGGATCAAAACCTTCATGAAGTGATCAGAGATGTGGAAGATCTACACTTACCTACTGCTACAGTCACAGGAGCTGATAGCATATTGGACACAAGGATCTACAAACAATCTAGAACTAAAGCCTACAAGGAACACTTGATCAAGAAACAGGGTCAAGCTGATGCTGATGCAGTATGGATAAAGGAAGCAGAGTTCAAGAAGATGGGAATTGATCCAAGCATCCTCAATCCAAGGGTGGATTGAACTTTCTATTTTGGGGAGGATGGTGCAGGAGCACACCTTGGCTAACCTCCATTTTTGTTATTTTGGCTTGTACTTGACTCTAGCCAAGTCAGGAAGTTTGTTTGCTTTCAGACCTTAGAAGGTCATTGCTTTTGTGGGCTAGGTGAGTTAGTCATTAGGACTAAGGTCACAAATTTAGCCATTGTTAGTAGTTTATGTTTTCTTAATGTTAGCTGTCTAGGGGAGATTAAAGTCATAAAGTTGTTCTAAACACTTAATGTGGTTGTAAATATGCCTTAAGACCATTCAATGAGTTGGTTCCACAGAATCTAGAGGGAATGGTGGTCCTAAGAAATAGGATCAAGGCATGAAGAAAGATGCCAAATGTTGTAAGGAAGTTAGCATGGCAACCTTGGCAATTATTGTAATTGTTGCATGCAACTCGGTTGCCTTTGGATTCCCTTGAGAATAGGAAGTGGGAGATCGGCCAACAAGCCCTAGAATCATGGAGTGGGCATCTAATATGACCCAAGACTCGAATCTCATGATGGTCATGCAGTTATGTAAATTGGAATTAGTTTTTGAAGTGAAATACAGAGCTCTGCAATAGTGTTTTTCAAGAAGAACTCGAGTTTTTGTGATGATAGAGATGCTAAATGGATTGAGAACCTGAATCTAGAGTTTGTTCTATGTTCTATAGGATTATCTTAGTCTTTTTCATTTGATAGGAAAGTTGTTTAGAGTAGATATTTTGTGTTAGTTAAATTGTTTTGGTCTTAAGTTCTTACTGGTTCAATCTTGACTAGTCGGTGCTTTCATGGCTCCCCCATGAAGTCTAGCCTTGGGAAACACCTAAGGATAGGTGGGAATGTTAGGGGAGTCATTAGTGTACATAGTTGTAGGCTTAGGAAGCATGAAAGAGTGGAGAGATCTTTTAATCACTAGTCTCTAGGTGAGCAGACAGAGCCCGGTTAGAGGTCTAGGAATGTCATTGAAGATTTCTTGCAAGGTAAGGAGGTACTGTACGGAACAGGTACAGGTTCAAGTAGGGTTTCACCTTAGCTCAACATTCTAGGTGGATTGAAGTCATGTCAATCATTTTCTTTATGATTTGAGCAAGCTACAAACAAGAATACAGTCAGTCCTAGAAATTAGGCCTATTTGCCCTATTGTCCTAAGTTGTAGGAAGCTAGTGTACAAAATTTGTCAGGCCAAAAGCCCCACTGAAAATTTTAAAACTTCCTAAAGGGTATTCGAATCTGCCTTTAGATTTGTAGGGTCTTTGGGAAAGTTTTGCAAAACTTGACAAAACATGACTGGTAAAGAATACAGGAAATAGGCCTAATTAAGGTCTCAAGTGGTGAATCCTTGAACCCAATAAGGATAGGGTTGAAGAGCCTACTAAAATGATTCAAATATGCAAGCTTATGACTTCTTTCAATAGGATGGATGCCCCTGCAATGAAGAATGAGGTTTTTGAGAAGATAACACTTAGAGTTTTCTAAGTGAGGAAGAGGAATTCAACTTGTCAAATGGTGTTAGTCCTCCAAGGTGAAGCACAAGGGATAGAACTCTTAGAATAGAGTTAGGATTGGACTTAGTTAATCATCTAAGCCAATCAAGACCTAGAGGAGACTAGGTTCCTAGAAGAGACAAGCTAGGTCTCTTAATTGTAGTGCAAGCAAGCCTTGGAACGCTCACATCATATCCCATGATAGATTACAAGTGTACAATATTTGCATAATCAATCGTCACATACCAACAATCTCCCACTTGGAGATTGATCAGGCTCCACACCAAACAATCTCCCACTTGGAGTTTGATCCTGGACAACACCGTTGCACTTGTAGCTCCCACTGGATTATAGGTCTAGCTAGTTTCTTATGAACACCATTATCATTCATGAAGGCCAATAAAAACTGATGAGGAAATCAATTTCCCCTATGTAACTGCCTCTGTGAACATATCTGTAGGATTCTTACTTGTGTGAATTTTCTCTAGCTTTAATTGTCCATCCTCCAAAACTAACCAAATGAAGTGGTACCTGAGCTATATGTGCTTAGTTTTATGCAGAGTTGAGTTCTTAGCAAGATGAATGGAACTCTGGCTATCAGTTTATAAAGGGATATCTTCTTTTCATTGTCCCAATTCCTATAGAAAATGTTGTAACCAAATCATCTCCTTGTTCACTTCCATAGCAACAACATACTTAGCTTTAGTGGTTGAAAGCGCAACAACCTTTTATAGTCTTGAAATCCAACTGACTGCAGTACCTCCTATAGTAAAAACATACCCTATAGTACTCCTCCTACTATCAATATCACCTTCCATATTAGAGTCAACATATCATTTTACAACAAAATTGGTTCCTCCAAAATATAGTTTCTTTGAAGTAGTACCTCTCAAATATCGAAGAATCCATTTTACCAAATTCTAATGTTCCATTCCTAGATTTCTCATATACCTGCTCACAACTCCCATTGCATGTGCAATATTTGGCCTTGTGCATACAATTGTATACATCAAGCTACCAACTACTGATGCATATGGTATGTTAGACATTTTTTCTTCCTCCTCTTGTGTCTTTGGACACATATCCTTAGTCAACTTAAAGTGACTAGGCAAAGGCGTAATAACTGCTTTTTCATTTTGCCTGTTAAACCTTTTCAACACCTTCTCTACATACTCACTTTGAGACAAAAATATTTTTTTGTTTGTCTTGTCCCTGTGATCCTCATATCAAGGATTTGTTTTGCTGCACCCAAATACTTCATAGCAAATGAATTTGCTAATTTATACTTAAGTTCATTAATATGTTACATGTTAGACCCAACAACAAGCATGTAATCAACATAAAGCAATAGGATAATATAGCTGCCATTACCCAATTTCTTAAAATAAACACAATAATCAGAATGACATCTTTTGTAACCTTGTTCAGCCATAAAACTATCAAATTTCAAATACCATTGCCGAGGTGCTTGCTTCAAGTCATACAAACTCTTCTTTAACCTGCACACAAATTCCTCCCTACCCTTGACCTCATATCCTTGTGGTTGCTGCATGTACATTTCCTCTTCCAAATCCCCATGGAGAAATATTGTTTTCACATCTAGTTATTCAAGATGCAAGTCTTTCGTAGCCACAAGACTTAGAATAGTTCTAATAGAAGTCATCTTTACAACTGGAGAAAATATTTCATCAAAATATATACCTTTTTTTTGTGCAAAACCTTTTACCATGAGTCTGGCCTTATATCTTTTCTTGCCCCCATCTTCTTCCTTCAACATGTAAACCCATTTATTTGGAAATGCTCTTTTACATGCAAGCAATTGGAATAAGTCCCAAGTTTGATTATGCAACAAGGACTCCATTTCCTCTTTCATGCCTAGCTCCCACTGCTTTTTGGTATCTACCTTCAGGTTCACCAGAATCAATTAATAATATAGAATATAACGATGGAGAAAATACTTCTGGAGGTCTAGTTATCCTTGTAGAATGTCTAACACTTGCATGAGTCTGTGGGATAACTTGTTGTTGCTGAGAAGCAAGTACCACTAGAATTTTATTTTTTGGAATCTCATCTAGCACCACATATTCATTTTTGGCCTGTTCATGCTTCTTTTCCTATAGTTGATCCTTATACATGACCTTCTCATTGAATATAACATCTCTGCTCCTAATGTTTTTATTATTTTTATAATCCCATAATCGATAACCATATTCATCTACTCCATATCCAATGAAAGTACATTTTTTAGACTTAGCCTCAAGCTTGGTTCTATTTTCAATATCAACATGGAAAAAAGCTTCACAACCAAAGGTTTTCAAAAATTAATAGTTTACCTTTTACCCATCCATGCCTCCTCTAGAATACCACCATCCAAAGGATTTGAAGGTCCCCTATTTATTAAATAAACAACAGTATGTACAACATCTACCCAAAAGTGTCAGGGTAGTCCAACATGCAATCTCATGCTCCTTGCATGCTCCATAATGGTCCTATTCATCCTCTTAGACACACCATTTTCTTGTGGGGTTCCAAGAACCATTTTCTACCTATGTATTCTATTGTATGAATAGTAATTTTCAAATTCTTTGCTGCAACACTCACCTCCATTATAAAATCTGAGACACTTCTGTTGAAATGCACAAGACAAATGAGAGGGGGGATGAATCAGTTGTATCAAATTACTTTACTTCTAAACTTAATCTTTTCACCTTAACTCCAATCTATTATTAAATGTAAACATGAAATGCAAATAACATAGAGCAAACACTAGAGACACTAGATTTATGTGGAACACCCAATGAGGGAAAAACCATGGTGAGGATTAAATCACAATATAGTAGTAATGCAATACCGGATACAAAGGATCACTACCAGAGGGCTCACTACCTAGATACAAAGGCTCACTACCCAGATTAAGGGCTCACTACCTTGAGAAGGACTCACTGTCCAGAAAGGAGGCTCACTGCCTAAATAAAAATAGAAAAGAGATAAATGGAGATCCACCACTAGGGTTCCACACATTCACAACCTGATTAGAAGATTGTAGATGCCATCAACTCACTACTTTCAAGAATCTAACACCTTAAAGTATTGTTGCCTCAATTCGCTCTTCCACACTCTGCTTTTCGCACTTCTTCGCACACTTCTCTTGCTCGAATCGAATGATGGATGGATATTAAATTCTCCACAACTTGATTTTATTTTATACCATTTTCAACCTTAGAAACATTCACCAAGGTCGACTATACAATTTTAAATTGAAACTAGGTTGGCTACTCAACATTCCTACGGTGGATAAGAATGTGAGAGGACCAATTACATATTTAATTTAGGACCCAAACAACATCTTGGATCACACACATGCTTTCTCAAATCGATGCAAAAGCTTAATGTAACGTGTAAACACTAGGTCAGCCGAACCTAATGAAAACACCAATAATATTTTGAAGTACGTGCATCTCCAGCAAGATAATCACACGTGGATTACTCAACACACTTCATCAAAAATTTCACCATCTCTAAGAACACCTCAGGTACATCCACAATAATTACAACAAACTTGATTCACACAGAACTCTTCACTAGTCCAACCAAACCAACCAACAAAAGCATAGGAGCTCTGGAGCAGGTCTTTCAGAGTGCCAAATCATAAGAAAATTTGTCAGAACCCATAAACCATCAAAAAGAGTCATCTCCCAGATCCACAAGATCTAAAAACAAATATCACAAGACCGCGGAGCCAAAACATTTCTCCTAGTCCATAAACAAATAGTTCTAGCAAACTAGTTCACACACCGGTGAACATATCTCCTACTCTCCATCAACCTAGAAGCTAAAAATTAGGATATATGACCCATTGAAGCTTATGGAAACATTTAAAGATCTTCACAGGCATAATATCAACACAAGAGAAATGCAGAGCACAATACCATAGCACACTTAGAACACACTTCAACACTGCTTTCATTGTTTCTCAAATTTTCTCAAAAGAACTTGGAAAAAACACAACTACCACTTCATAAATATAGCTCCATGTAGTCTAAGAACTTCCATACCATCTGCAACAACCTGAACTACATTGACATCAATGAAAACATTAATGACAACACCACCAAACACATCCATACTTGCAACAACTTCAGACTTTTTTCCTGTCTCATTCTCAACCAAAGCTTTCCACTTTTTAAAAGTTTCAAATAATTTTGATTTTTGTTCTAGGAAATACACCCATGTTTTCTTAGTTGCATCATCGATAAAAGTAACATAACAATAAGAGCCACCAAGAGAATATACTTGAGATGGTCCCCATACATTTGAATGCACAAGCTCTAATTTCTCTCTTCTTCTCTTTCCCAACTTTGAGAAATCAGACTCTTTTTTGTTTTCCATAAACATAATTTTTGCATAACTCTAAGTCAATCTGCTTCAGACTTGGTAGAAAATTTTTGGAGTGAAGGATCTTCATCCCTTTCTCACTCATGTGCCCAAGTATATGGTGCCATAATTATATTTTTGTCCCTTTAGCAAGTGCTATAACTGTCTCAATAGCAACTGTTTCTGTAGTAGCTAAGGTAGAATAAGTATTACTAGAACAAAAATACAATGTGCCTACCTTTTCACCTTTAGCTATTGCTAATGCACCTTTAGTGACCTTCCAGACTTTGTTTGAAAAGGTAACTATGTAGACTTCACTACCCAGTTGTCCTGCAAAAATTAAATTCCTTCTCAAATTTTGAACATGTCTTACTCCTGTAGAAACAATTCATTTCCATTATGAAACTTTATATTTATCTTTCCTTTTCCAACAATTTGATAGGGTTCATCATTACCCTATCCAAAATCACCTTGAACATAATCTACAAAATATTTCCAATAAGGGGTGGCATGAAATGAAGCCCCTGAATCTATTACCCAGGAATCATTAACATAATCTAAACACAAATTTAAAGCATCATGCAATTTATTAATTGCAACATTAGCTTCCTTACTGTCATCATGTTGTCTATCTCCTTGTTTTCCCTTTTGAGACCAACAATCCTTCTTCAAGTGTTCTGGCTTTCCATAGTGCCAACAATCCATTCTTTCTCTGGATTTAGATTTGCCTCTCTTCGACTTCCCTTGTGACTTCCCATGATTTGTTGGGATTTTTCCTCTCTCCTTTGTTCTTCCCTTGTTCTCTATAGTCAAATCATTACCCGATGTTGAAGTCTCACCTATACTTTTCCATCACCTTTCCTTGCTAAGGATAACACCAACAACATCATCAAATTTCAATGCATTTGAACTAGAGATAGAGTTACTTACAACCATTAACAAGCTATTATAGCCTTTTGGAAAAGAACATAAAACCAAGAGAGCCCTCACCTTTTCATCAAAATTCACTTTTACAGAGGTTAACTGACTGGTAATTGTATTAAATTGATTTAAATGATCTGTCACAAATCCACCTTCAATAATTTTTAGATTAAACAAACACTTCATGAGAAATACCTTATTTGAGGCTGAGGTTTTTTTATACAATTTAGCCAAAGCTTCCATCATATCCTCTATTGTCTTTGCTTCTGTTATATTGAATGCCATAGATGGTGCCATGCATAACTGAATGGTTCCCAGTGCCTTTCTATCCAGAATCTCCCATTCTTCATCGAACATTGTAGCCTATTTCTTTTATTTTCCTTGCAATGACCACCATAGATCCTTTTGATATAAATAATCTTCCATCTGCATGTTCCATAATTGATAATTCTTCCTGTTGAACTTCTCAACCTTAAATTTGCCTTCTTCCATTGCTCGCACTCAAATCTAGAGGTTTCCTACCAATCAATTGAAATACACATGGATTTGATACCAATTGTTAGGGTTTGGGCAAATTGGAGTAATAAATATTAACAATTATATGCAGATTAAATAACCTAGATCAGTCACCACATACCAACAATGCATACCCATAGTCTCTCTAACTGTCCTGGGTTGATCAATGTTAGCAATTAGAGAAAATTTACCAAATCTATTTGGTTTCCACTTTTCTCGTGTAGATCTCCTCAACGGTTGAGGTTGAGGTTCTAGCTCTTCTTCAGAGCTTTCAAAGCTTCTAGATCTCTCCTCATCATCAAGCCCACCAAGAGTGCATAGTTCATCCTTTTTAGGAGTGGGTGGATTTTGAACTACCTCATTTCAATGTTTCTCTGTCTTCTTCGGTTGTAGATTTTTTGTGGAAGGTTTCAACTCATAAAATATGACACTTCTACTATAGAGAACCTTCTCTACAACTAGATCTCAAAGCTTGTACCCTTTCACACTAACTCCATAGCCAATGAAGATACACTTCACCACTTTGTTCTCCAGCTCAGATCTCTTCACATCAGGTACATGAGCATATGCCTCACTGTTGGAAGTTTGAGGAGATTGTCATTGATGATGCTTGTTGGGAACATGAGCATCGAGAATGTACATAGCAATGTAATACAGTGTTTTCATTAATTTCAACATTTTTGTGGATCATTTTTATTAATCCTAACGTGTTTTGAGGTTGAAGACATTTGTGTAAGAAGATTTGGTTTGGAAAGTTCAGTGGTGTGAAAATCTGACTAAGTATCAGAATTGCCAGTTTAGGGTTATAGTGTATCCGTTTTTGGGTCCACACCACTCTGCAAAGGAATATTTTTCTCCATGATTCTAACCTAACTTTTTTGGTTGTTAGAAGAATCTAAATCCAAGATTTCATATTGTTTGGCAAAGTATTTTTGATAGAATCCAGTCTGGCATAATATAGTTATTTCCTGTATGGTGTGATGGTGTGGGAGAATCCACACTTCTCCACGAATGAGTATCTAATGTTGTAGTGTTGAAGCTAAGTTTCTAGATGTCATATGAGTATGAATTTTATATGGTATCATTATTTGAGGTCCACGTGTTATAAATTGGATGACAAATTGAAGGATTTTTATTTAGGTCCTATGGTGTGCCGACCTAACATGTTTGGTGTGTATGCAAAGGGTTAATTTGTGTTGTTCTCTTATATGAGATCTATTTTAGGTTCATCTTGACCTATCTTGAGGTGTTTTTAATTTTGAATTGAGGTGTGTGTTATTGGTGATAAGGTTTGGAGCTGACAAGTTAAATTTTGTGTGTTACATCCAATTAGGTCGACCTAATTGATGTTACACTTGATTCTGATATATATGCTAGATTGTTTTCAATGTTTTGTGAAATGTAGAGATTTGTATGCAAGGTGTGATGAAAATTTGATCAGAGCAAAGATAAGTTATGAATGTTGAGATCAAAATTGTGCGAATGTAGAGAAGAGAAAAGCATTAATCTAGATCAATGCAAAGTTGGTTATGGTGCTCCATTGGAATTATATCCCTGCATATTATAGATGCTTTTGTAATAGTTCAAAATGGGCTGTGAGCCATCTTATTTATTCTATATTTTTCTCTTTGGGCAGTGAGTCCATTTGCAGTGAGTGCTTTTTTAATATACTATAACCAATTATAATATATTGTGAGCTAACCCTCACCGTGGTTTTTCCCATTTGGGGTTTTCCATGTAAAAATCCTCGTGTTCATGTGTTATGTGATGTTATGGATATTTTTATGCTTTCTTTCTTTACAATAGTTAAATATTCTTTGGTAATTAGATGGAAAATGTTTGAATGGTTTTGTAGAATACTGATTCACCCCCCCTCTCGGTAGTCCTAGTGTTCAACAATTGGTATCAGAGCAAGGTTCCTAGGAAGGAGCTTAACCACTTTGGGAAGGTCTTGGAGATTGAACACATGGCTGATAGGAAGTTTCCTATTCCTCCAGAAGAGATTCCTACTATTGGATACATAGGAGAAGATTGCATGCTTGAAAAATATGGAGAACTCAAGGTTGCTCTTGAAGATCTGAAGTAAAATGTTAAAGAAGCAAATGAATGCATCAAAAAATTAAGAGAGAAAATCAAGAAATTTAGAGAAAGGCATAAGGAAGTTAGTGAACAATTGAAACAAGAAAATAAATCCATCACTTGCTTGAAAGTGTGAGTTGAAGAAAAGAAAAGATTTGAGGAATGTCTAAATGAAATAGTGAAAAGAAAATCCAATGAATGAATGAGGCTTGAACAAGAAGTGGTAAACCTAAGATCAGATCTAGAGAAAGAAAGAAGTCATGAAGATAAATTCAATACAAGTTCTACAATGCTTGATGAGTTGATTGTAGGTCAGAAAGAATCCAAAGACAAAGGTGGTTTGGGACTTGAAAAAGGTGAATGCTCAAAAGTATATTAGACACCTAATGAACTAGAGAAGACTAAAGACAAGAAGAACAATGGGAAGATCCAAAATCAAATAAATAATGCTAGAAGACCTTCGATCAGACAACCAAATGCTCAAAGGTACCCATCTTTCAATGGTTTTTTTTATTCTTGCAATAAATATGGACATAGAGCAATGGAATGTAGGATCAAAATGAATGTTCCATCCTTTACTGGTCAATGCTTTACATGCAAGAAATTTAGACATAAAGCAAGTGAGTGCAAAAATCAAATGATGAATGCATATAACAATAGTAGAATGATTCAACCTTTCAATGGTTACTATTATACATGCTATGGATTTGGACACAAGGCTAATACATGTATATCTAAGATGAATGTAAGGAATTATGTTCAAAATAATGTTGTATGTCAGAATTGCAATAGACCTAGATATGTTGCTAAGTTTTACAAAAGCAAAAACTCAAGAAAGGATAATCCAATAAAAGAGAATGAACCGATCAAAAAGGTTGACCCAACTGAAGTAAAGAAGGAAATGGAAAATATTTGGAGAAAGAAGTAAGAGATAGAAGACAAGGGAGAATATTTACCACCCTCTAGTGCAAATGTTTCCTCTAAAAACTAAGCCAAGAGCTATGGCTTAGGGGGAGAATTAATGAATATCTTTTATCCCTCGCTAAAAAAGTCATGTTGTAGCCTGAGCACGAAAAGATGAGATGAAGATCAACTTGTTTGATCTATTAGTGAAAACTGTGAAAGAAAATATTGCAAGGTGGAAGATTGCGGAGCTTCTAAAGGTGATTGTGCATACAATTTTAGGGATTCCAACTTTATGACTTGAAGCATTTATTGCAACATTAGGTTAAATCAAAGTGCTAAAAGAAAATTTTCTTAGGAAAATTCATTTCATCAAAGGAATTTGAAGGAGAATAAAGCAATGAAAAGATAATTTGAAGAGTTCAAGGTGAATTGAGTTACTGAGTACATCAAAACCCTAATTCAACGAGCAAAGCAAAAAGGTATTTAGCGAATCTTGAGTACCCTAGTTTCTTGAAATAATTGTTTGAATACATATTTCAATGGCCACACCCAATTTTATATAAGTTACAGAGAAACCCTACAAAGGCCATAGAAGATGAACCTCTAGACTCATTCTCCCACATTCCATATGGAATCTTACCAATAGAGGATATTAGGGAATACATTAATGGGAACATGGATGATAACTCTCTTGTAAAGTTAAGGGATGTATGGGATAATGAATTGGTTGATGAAAAATTCACCTCAAAGCTGGAATACAAAGCCCTAGCTGAGAAGAAACTGGATGTGTGGGAAAGGTTCTAAAATTTTTATATGATAACAAGTGGATAAGAATGGCCTTGAGTAGAATTCATGATTAGTTAATCTAGACTAACATGTTGTATATGATCACTAAGGAGGTGATAAGAGAGATCACAGATTTATGCTCCACCAGATCGGTTCTAGTCCCAAAATCTATCAAAAACAAAGATGTAATGGAGAAAATAGGTGCAACATTCAATCAGAGAGCCCTCACTGTAAATCCTATCAAAAATATTGCTGTTAGGTATGCTTCCATGGTCATTAGATACAAGATTTACTACACCAATAGAGAAAACCTAGTTTCTACCACCATAATTCATGTGGCACAAGACATGGTAGAGAATGGTGTTGATTATGACCTTTGTAAGTTGCTCAAGAAACAACTAATGGAAAACCTAAAGGATAAGAAGAAGAAGAAATATGTGTTTAAGTATGGCACATTGGTTATGTGATTGATTTTCTAATTTTTGAAGGAGGTTCCAATAATTGGAAAGGTTAACTAGATAATTGGAAGGTTTGTAACACATTAAATTGCTGACTACATGAGGAGCCTTAGAGACACAAATGTACAAGATGATGCACTTATTGATTTCTTTGTAGTATTTTAGAGAAGAATGCATGAGAGAAAAAATGTAGGAGCTAAGATATAGCTCATAAAACATCTTTGAGTCACTCAAGGACTCAAGCCTCCAAGATCATCTGTAAAAACCAACAACCTTCCACAAGAGGGAAAAGCAAGAACATGAAATTACAACAATAGATACAAGATGTGGCCAATGTGCAATACTCAATATTGTAATGATATATTGGACTTACACAACACTCAACTGAGATTTGGATTAATGAAATGTACATATGAAACCTTTCTTATATAGGCAAGGAGTGAGATAGGATTAGACAAGATCATGACAAGTGTCTAAATCCCATCACATGAGACAACTAAGTCATAACAACCTAGGACACATGCATTAAATTCTCAATGCAAATATTAAATTCATGAGAGAACTATTAAATGCCTAGATAACTAAAAGTAAACAATAAGATATGGCCCCATTATAACTAACCTCTAGAAATGACAACTAAGAAACTTAACTCCTAAGTAAACTTATAATAATGTGAATAGGTCCTCACTAATAACTAGTAGGAAATAACCCCATTCACACCAACACCCCCCATAAGTGCAACTTAGGGAATGTAGTTATTATGAAAATGGTGCAAAGATGGGTCCCGACTATGAGGCCATGTTAGGTACCCATGTACAAGTGCAATGCAAAGAAATATTTCACAACCAAAGAAAAGGAGAAAACCCAATGGGACAAAATTCCTCTCCAAAAGAGAGATGAAATACAAAATACTCTCAATGATACATGAGAGGGACAAAACTCCATTTGAGGAAAAAGACCCCCCATAAGAGAGACAAAGAATACGAGACAATTTAGTGCCCCTTCAATGAAATGATCCATCACAAATCTAATCACTCTCCATCCATACAAAGGATGATAAGAGAAAACATATATTCCCCTCATAATGAGATAACCTACTGCAAAGAAGCACTGGAAGCACACTTTGAAGTAACACTAGAATCCATAATTCGACAAGCAAAGGAAAAATAATTCTATTTGCTAAAAACCATATTAGAATCACTCAAGGAATCAAGTTGGAATCATGATAACGCAACAATATACTTGATGCCAAGGAACATTGGAACACCCACTATATCAAACAACCCTCAAATCTATGAAGCAATAGTCGATTGAAAAATGATTTGAAATGAGAATGAGGTGTAGAGAAAATGTAAACCTAATGCACATAAAAAGGAAATAGTGCATGCACTGATGAATGTTCACATCTACCTCCATGAATAAAATGACCTTATATTTATGTAGAGGAAAAAATCTAAAAAATGACCTACACCATTGTGAAGTGCTCGAAACTAGCTTTCCATTGATATCTTGTTCACCAAAAACAAACACCGTGGTGAAAAGTTATGAATTTTTTTAAAAAGGGTAAGTTTTGCCAGTTGACAGTCAGCAGTCACAACCCTTTTGATTTTATTTATGAAAAATTTGGTAGATGCATGCAAAAACTAATGGATACCTACATAATATTTTGATGCTACCAACAAAACCCATAAAGCGTTTTTGAATTCAAAAAGTAGAAAATGCGATTTGGTAAAAGAAAGTAAAATTTGCTTGTAGGAAAAATAGCTACGCTAGGCTATTTGACAGTTGTTTCTGCAAAATCTGCTTGCTATGTACAAAATCTAGCAGATACCCAAATGATATTTTATGGTTTTAAAAAGAACCCATTTTTTTTTCTTTAAAATACATGAGACAAAATATATATGTGATTTTTGATCCAATATACACCCTGCAAAAGCTCAAGCTCAAATCACCCTCAGATCTGAGAAGGGGTTTTTCAACTTTGAAGCTTTGATACCATGTGAGAGCTGAGATATAGCTCATAGAACATGTTTGAGTCACTCAAGGACTCAAGCCTCTAGGATCATATGCAAAAACCAACAACAACCTTCCAAAAGAGGGAAAAGAAAGAACATGAAATTACAACAATAGATGCAAGATGTGGCCAATATGCAATACTCAAGATTGCAATGATATATTGGACTTAAAAAACACTCAATTGAGCTTTGGATTAATGCAATGTACATATGAAGCCTTTCTTATATAGGCAAGGAATGGGATAGGATTAGACAAGATCATGACAAGTGTCTAAATCCTATCACATGAGACAACTAAGTCATAACAACCTAGGACACATGCATTAAATTCTCAATACATTAAATTCTCTATATAACTAAAATTAAATAATATCAATAACTCTATATTAGGAAACTTAACTCATAAGTAAACTTATAATAATGTGAATAGGTCCTCACTAATAACTAGTTAGGAAATAACCCCATTCACACCAACAGAGAATTCCTAAGGAAATTGTGGAGAAATACAAAAATGACATCACCTTTCTAGTTTCCATGGATCACTGTATCATGGAGGCAATGAAACCTAGAACAATTTGGGTTCTGAAATTGGGATATAAGGTAACAGAGGCAGAGCTAGTTGGTTGTGTAGATGTTTTATTGAACAGTCCTAAAGATACAACAAAGCCAAGGTATTGGACATTTGAAGAAAAATATATGGAAGTACACATGAATCAAAAGGAACCGCAAAGGAGGAAAAATGTTGATACAATGGTAGACATCTATGCCCAAGAATGTGGCATTTCAAAGGAAAAGGTGAAATATGTTAGAGAGAGAGCTAGAGAAGATATGGCTATTGGTGAAGCTTCTAGGAGTTCCAAAAGATCAGGTAGAACAACTATCACTCCTCCATCAGTTTAAAAGTCCCCTGGGGATTTACTTGCTATAGGAGAGAAGAGAAAACCTACTGCTAGTTCTTCGGTAAGGGAGAAATCCCCTCCAGTTGTGCATGCCACCAGGGTAGAGAGGAAGAAAACCACTTTTGTTCTACCTTCTGCTACCCTAGCTAAAAGAAGATTGAAACAAAAGGAAACTAGAGATAAAAACATTGGAGTTAATGTGGCTGATGAGGAAGAAGAACTAGAAGAAGAAGGACCATAGTTGGTCCTAACAAGAAAAAGTGATGCTTCACAAGGTGAAGCTAGTGTAAAAAGGAGAAGAATTGACATACTAGACTCCGAGAGTGATGAAGAAATATAAAAGGAGAAAGAAGCATTTATAATTCATATCAGGGATAAGAAGAAGGAAGCTGAGAAGGCTTCTCCAAAAAATAAAAAGACTACTTAAATGAAGAAGACTCCAAGAAAAAGCAAAGAAAAGAAACAAGCTAATCTGGTAAGACCTCGCTCCCCAATGAGGTTAGAAGCACTTTTCAATAACATAGTATAGAATTATATGTTGAAGGAAATTGCAAAATTATATAAGGAATCTAATGAGGTGGAAAAGGTCACCATTCTTGAGGCTTTGTCAAGTACATTGTGGTATTTGAAGTAGATTTGAAGAACATCAAAAAGGATATTCTTGATGATGTATGGTACATATTGCTGAAAAGAAGATAAGAACCTATTGATGAACATGAAAGGCTAAAATATGAAGCCTTGGAAAGAGTTGGTGTTGGAATTTCAGAAGATGATAGGGCCACATTGGTCACTATATACAATAGGGATACGAGAACCAAGTATAGAATCAGAGTCCTCATGGGAAAAGATCAAAGTGACTTGGAGAGAATCCAAAAAGAAATCAATGATAAGGCTGAGGAGATTGTGAAGAAGCTGGGATTGCTTTTGGTGACTGAAGGAGAAATGAATGATAGTTCTAGTTCTCTAAAACTTAATATAAAAGAAGAGGTACAAACTAATGATTCTCAACATGAGCAAGATATGAATGAAGAAGCTACAACATATAACACCCCTCTGGAAGTGGAGGTTATGATAGAAGAAAATAAAGAAGAGGCAAGATCAAAGAAGACATTGCGAAGGAAAATGTCTCAACTAATCCTTTGGTACAAAATGATGAAGTCATTCCTTTGGTGAATACAAAAAACATTATAGAGGAAGTGAATGCTGATAAGGGTGATGGTGAGGAAAAGTATGAAGAAGAGAAACTTGATGAAGAAAAGGAAGAAGATAAAGAGGAAGATGAAAATAAGGACAAGGATGCATTCAGAGATGCAGAGAAAGATAAATCAATCGACTCTAGTACAATAGATGATAAGGGAAAGGCTACAAAACTGATAAAGTCTTTTGGTGAATCTTCTAGCTCCTCCATAGATTCTTTGAGAAATATACTAAGTGTTCAGCCTAGTTTCCATCCGGTTGTGTCTTCAGAATTGTTGGAACTGTCGATGAATCAAGGTAATGTTGACTTGAACAATATTTATCTTATCCACAAGATTCAACTAGGAGACTTGTTCCATACATCCTCCATAAAGGAGATAATTGATTCAAATCAAAGGAATGGAGAGCTAATGGATGAGGTAGTGAAGGAATTACATGAGATCATACTTGAAATAAGCATAGACACATCTATCTCTAGTATGGATAATCTCAAACTTTTTATTTTTTCCTTTAAGACATATGCATCTAGATTAAAGGTAGAGGTAGAGAAAGAAGTAGAGAAGGCATTAAGTGATAAAAGGATGCTGGAAATAATAGATTAAGTTTTTCTAAATTATTGAAGGATGCAAAGGCATGTGTGGGAGATGCTAAGATACTATTACAGTATGGAATGAAGTGGCTTAGAGCCACACTAAGTATAAGGAATTAAATGGACTCCATTGAGTCTCAGATCAATACAACCTGTGGTGCCTACGACCCAACAGTTGACCTCACATGTGATACAAGAGATATCATTGAGGATCTTCACAAGAAGTTCTTCTAGTTGCATGCTCAAAAATAACACATCATTTTTCCATTTGGAGAAGTAAGGGATCTGGTCAATCGCAAACTCACAATTGTTTCTCGAGCTCTTCTCAATGCAAACAAGGCAAAGAAGATGAATATGGTATCTGCTACACTAGAAAAAGGAGAAGAATTGATACTGGAGTTGGAAATGCAAAACAGGTTGCTTGCAGGGGCCAATCATGAATGGGAACAAGGAAGGCAGGCCTGGGAATATCAGGTAAAGAAATTTTAGACATCAACCACCTTCGGTTAACTCTTTTTTTTTATATTTCTATTTAAAATTCTTTGTAAATATGTGAACCATATAGAACAATTTTTGCTCCGATATACGACTCAGGGGGAGTCTATTAAATTTGTATATATGGTTACACCATTTAGAGGAAGTTTTGGTAATAGATCAAAACAATTTATATAGTCACTCTTTTCCCTTGATGTCAAAGGGGGAGAGTATTGGAGAATTTTTTTGGCATGTTACCATCAAGGACAAAGGGGGATATTGTTGGAAGTTTGAGGGGTTTGTCATTGATGATGCTTGTTAACAACATGAGCATGGAGAATGTACATAGCAGTGTAATACAATGTTGTAATTGATGTAAATTTTTTTTGGTTCATTTAATTAATCCTAACATGTTTTGAGGTGTTGTGGAAGATATTTGTGTAAGAAGATTTGGTCTAAAAAGTTTAGTAGTGTGAAAATCTGACTAAGTGTCAAAACTACCAGTTCAAGGTTACAATGTATCTATTTTTGGGTCCCCACCACTCTGCAAAGGAAGATTTTTCTTTACGCTTCTAACCTAATTTTTGTGGTTGTTAGAAGAATCTAAATCCAAGATTTCATATTGTCTGGCGAAGTATTTTAGGAGATATAAATGATAGAATTTGGTCTGGCATAATACGACCATTCTTGTACAATGTGATGGTGTGGGAGATTCTACACTTCTTTGTGGATAAGTCTTTGATATTGTGGTGTTGAAGATAAGTTTCTAGATTTCATATGAGTATGAATTCTATATGGTATCATGATTTGAGGTCCACGTGTTGTGAATTGGATGAACAATTGAATGAATTTTTTTTAGGTCCTATGGTGTGCTGACCTAACACATTTGGTGTGTATGTAAATGGTTAATGTGTGTTGCACTCTTATATGGGATCTATTTTAGGTCCATGCCAACCTATCTTGAGGTGTTTTGAAGTTTGAATTGAGGCGTGTGTTATGGGTGATAAGGTTTGGAGCCGACAAGTTAAATTTTGTGTGTTACATCCAATTAGGCCAATCTAAATGATGTCACACTTGATGCCAATATATATGCTAGATTATTTTCAGTGTTTTGTGAGATGTAGAGAGTTGTATGCGAGGTGTGTGATGAAAATTTGATCATAGTAGATCAAAATTGTGCAAATATAGACCAAAGCAGAGCATTGATTCTAGATAAGTGTGAAGTTTGCTACTGTACTTCATTGGAATTGTATCCCTGCATATTATAGATACTTTTTTAACAGTTCAAAATAGGCTGTGAGCCACCTTCTTTATTCTATATTTTTCTCTATGGGAAGTGACTCCACTTGGACAGTGACTCCACCTACAGTGAGAACTTATATAATATACTATAACCAGTTACAATATATTGTGATCTAGCCCTCATTGTGATTTTTCCCATTTTGGGTTTTCCACGTAAAAATCTCGGTGTTCATGTGTTATGTGATGTTGTAGATGTTTTCATGTTTTATTTCTTTATAAAATTTAAATATGATTTTGTAATTGGATGGATAATGTTTGAATGGTTTTATAGAATATTGATTCACCCCCTTTTAGTATTATGAGTGTTCAACACTCATAATCAAAGACTCTAATATATCTCATCAAGGGCTTCTTTCCAGACCATGCCTCAATAGGTGTCTTTTTGACAAGAGCCAAAGTAGGAGACCTATTAATCAGGTAACATGTAGTAGATACAAATTCAAACCAATATTCAGTTCAAGTCTAAAACCACTCAACATACTCCTAGCCCTCTCCATCTATATTCTATTTATTCTTTCCACAACTCCATTTTGTTGTGCAATGTATGGAGTTGTGGTGCAGGAGCACCCATGTGATTTTGGTTTGTCATTGTTTTGGTTTTGTGTATCTCTTATTTAATAAGGTACTTTTTGACCATCTTCATGTTTTTAAGGGTTTAGATGAGGTCTTAGGAGGATAGGTGTGGTCAAGTTGTCAAAAATGTAAAAGTTGCTATATGTGGTAAAAGTTGTCAATATTGTCAAAAGGTTGCAAACCATGGAATATGAAGAGTCAAAAGTTGTAAAATATGGATTTGAATGGTTGTAACTTAAAAAATTTAGTTTAGAATAGTTTTTAAGTGGTAAAGAATTTTTTTAGTGGTCGAGGCAAGGGTTGGAAGTCACAATCTTGAAGTTTAAGCAATAAAATTACTTTATTTTCTGCAAATCTGAATGTTGCATCACTGTTCTTTGATGTAGTACGGTGTTGTACATAATTTTCATGATCTACACATGATTGGGTGTGATATAGGATTGATTTATATTTCATTTTCAATTGGTTTGGTTGACTTTCGTTAAGTTTTATGTAACTTGTGATCAAATTGGTGACTGCCACTTCCAGATTTTTTGTAACCGACCTGTTACAACACGTGGTATGGATTTTATATTACATATATTGATATGAGAACAATTGGGATTGAAATCAATATGAATATAATTTCTAATTCACTTGGTCTCGTTGATTATTGTTGATTTTGGAGAGAGATATTGCA